>CALNHX010008410.1:0-61063 GCA_940337035.1 Agriotes lineatus | reverse complement strand
ACTTATTTTGAAGAATAAGATTATTAAACTCAAATACTGCTAAACTTATATGATATAATAACGAGAGATCAAAAATAAACTTGATCGTGGGATCCATTGAAAACAATAAAACCTGCATAATCTATAGCATGCTTTTTGTTGACATAGAATTTTTTTTAAGTTTAAAATTACTTTGCGACGTCTTGCTTAACTTTATGTGTTATTTTAATGTTACCTATCAATTTAATCTATACATTTGGTTTAAATTACATATTTTTGTATATTTTGTAACTTATTAAACCGCATTAAACTCACATGAACTAATAATACAGTTAATTGTAGTTCAAATGTAGCTTTATAAAGTGCAATATAGACAATAGTCATACTTTTTCATAGGCTCCCGCGATTAACTTTATTTTTGATCGCCCTATATAATATAATAGTTTTGATTTCTTTTTCTTCTGCTTTTACAACTAGAGTTTGTTTTGTCACAAAGCGTATGGTGTAAAAATTCTCTATTCGTACATTCAGAGCAGTTGTATAATATGTGTAGATTTTTTCTCACTATTTTTTTGTACACAAATCACATCTAGTTAATACATACATTATTTTTTAAGTATCCACTTTTTTGTTTCTAGTATAGTGTAGCTATTTAAAATATATTTTAAAAGCTGATATTATCCAGATTAAACACCTTTTAGAAATCGAAGACGCTGGAGTGGAAAGTAGTCCAATGCAAGCTGCTAATGGGTCTATATTTAAAAGCGTCTGCCAAAACTCATTCGAGCAGAGAATTGGCGGCAGATGGTTTAGGTTGTTAATTGGATAACTCGGATTATGAAACAATTTCGATATGATTTTCAAATAACCTTTTAACATTAGATCATTTTGAAATAATTCGGTTTGTAGCAATTTAATTTGAAAGATGCATGCGTCGCTAAACTACAAAGACAATTGCTTTACCGGTGCTATTTGTTTGAAGCTGTTCTTTTAATTAACTAGAAATATATAGAGTAGTTCCAGTTCGGCATAATAGTTAATTTTTCTTTAAAATATACATCTTAATACTTGATCAAGCATAGAAAATTTTCATAAATTTGAAATTAAATGTAAAATATTACTTCGTATTGCAATGCGCGTTATAAATGAATTTCAAAGTAGGTCGGTTAACAAGGTTGATTTATATCTTCCTTGGAGGAAATCCTGGTGTATTGCGATACAGTTAAATCATGAAGACTGTTGCAACACTTAGATTATAGTGCTTTCTTATAAAATTATATAATTGGGTGGTAGAACATTAGTAAGGGAATCAAATTAATAAACTACATATGGTCTAGTATATTTGGTGATAACTAGGTACCAAAATAAAGTTACTGAGAATGGACAAATTAAATCCTCACATTATTTTCTCTTTATTATTGTCAAGCAATTTACTGTGAGTTGGTTATATTTCAGCTCTAGTTTTAATTATAAAATTTTCTTTCGTTGAAAACGGGAATAGATTTTTCCCCGAAACGCTTTGACGTTTGTAATTTAACATTTTTAATTTGTATGTGTGGCGAAATATTCACAGAAACCGTGAAAATATACGCATTATGCACTATTTGGTTTGTTTTTATTCCGTTTATGTTACCTTTCAGACGTCATTTACTGATAATATCCAATAAAATACGAGAGTTCATTTACCTACTCTGCATAAAGCAAATTACAATTACTGTTCTCATAATCATCATTAATCATTAGTATCGCCCTTCATAGCTATTATCATTATCGGCCGTCATCACTATCGGTATAATATTGTAACTTACAAGATTACAAGCATTGCTTCTAATATTGTGTACTTTATATCATAGATAGGGAAAATGAATAGAAGATTACATCTATAGAAAAATTGCATCTTAGAGACGGTTAACACACATATATCTAAAAATGATTTAAAAATAGTACAAGGGCATAATTATTTTATAGGAAATGTTGGCTATCAAACATTTTTATTGCTACTTAACAGGATGTAGTTGCTTGCGCTGTATTTCAAACAATTGTCGGACATTTTAGAAGAAGCATAACAATGGCAAAGATAACTCAATAGTGTTAATGAATAATGCAAAATTTAAATTTATAAATGAACAATAATAAAGTCAAATTTCCATCTAATTTTCTTCTTAATAAGAAAACAATTAAATTACAAAGCTTTCACGCTGCGGATATTTGGGTAGGAAATTAATTTCCCACAAAACAGCTTTTCATGAAAATTTATATTTTACAAGAGCTTTAGATATCCTGTATTTTACATTGTAGGCGTTGAAATCTCTAATTACTATTACACTACACCAGCCAAAAACAATTAAAACAAACGTTAAACTTAAAAAATTCAATTTCCATATGGTTTTTCATATCGTATTTGTAAATTTAGTATATAACAAGTTTAGATAGAACAAATGTGGTTAACCGTTCTCTAGTTTTATTTTTAATATTTACAGTTTTTATGTTTTGCTGCATTTCAGTAGTGATACAGCTAAGATATTATTATTTTGAAATATCTTAATAAAAATTCTAAGCAATTGGTACTTTAAAATGATATATTCTCATTACTGAAGAATTGCTAATCCGTGTCTTGGTATAACTTGAAAGTAATTTATATTTATAGTTAACTTCTATATCCTAATTTATTAATACACTTGACAAATGCTTCAGAATAGTTATTTATATATACAACGAGTAGCTACGAGTAACTTTTTTGCACGGGTGAGAAAGTTGAAAACGTTTCCATACTCTTAAATTACAGTTACGTGTAATTTTGTTACCATATTATGCAAATTACAAATAAAAACGATATGGTTATAATATAAATAATTCAATTTACAAACACAGAATGCATTTCAATAAAAATTATATTAATACCGTGTAATGTCGCCTAGGTTTGCAATCACAGTTTGCAATCTATCTGTCATGGAAGTTAGGAAATTTCTGATATATTCAGGAAATAAGTTGTATTTTTCCTTATATTAAACTGAGTGGCAATCGCTCTTATTGGCACTTCTCTTATTACCGACCGACAAGCCTTCTTCTTTCGAAATGATTCAAATGACGGGACATGTTTTTAAATAACCAATTTTTCACGTTCGATAACAGCGACAAATGTGACACTTAATTTAAATGCACAGGTTACTAGGTATTATTTTAAAAGTTGCGTTTACATTGGGAAAAAAAATAGGTGTACCCGTTTTTTGGCGACAACAGTACATTACCATATGAAATGCGATAATAGTATATTGTACAAGTTGAGAAAAGTGTAGTTTTTCCGTGCAAGGTGCGATACACGCTGATCACAATAAAACACTTGTCCTAGGTGTTGTACACTTTAATATAAAAATATCAAAAATCATGTGAAATGTGCATTTAAAAATTAAACTATGCGTTGCCATGCAGAAAAGTATTACTTTTCAACATGATTTTGTATTTAGGAATACGGTACATTTTCCTACAGTACGTGATTTTTTGTTATTGCGTAATATGTAATAACAAAATACTTATGCATAGTGTCAAATAATAGTCTCCGTTAGGAAATGGTAGTCGAAAAATAATTGTTTCAACTAAAGCTTGCGCGGTTTTTATTTATAAGGTAAATCAACACGAAAACCAGGTTTACAATAGATACATTATTTCGTACATTTGAAAATCTGCTCATTTTCTTATAGGGCTATAAAGTTTCTTGTAAGTGTATAGTCATTTGTAAATTCCATAACCTATAACATTTTATAGCAACTTTAAATGCGCTCGTAAAATTCTCTGTGAAAGTCGATACTTTCCATGTGCTGACTGAATTTAACTATTAATGTTACGAAAATTCGTGTATAAGTCACAAAGTGGTTTGTTTACTTAGCCATTTTAAAACAGAATTTTAAGCTTAGATATGGTTTAATGTTAAGGTAATTACCTTCATAAAATACGTCTTAAATTTCACTTTTATATACTTTACTGGCTTGAACACTAGATGCAAATTCTCAAAAACAGTTACGTGTAAAAGTTGTTTGAAAAGCAAAACTGTAAATATCAATTTCTGTAAAGAATTTAATTGATTGTATTATTAAAGAAAGAAGTGGAAAGAGAATAATAATGGTAGAATGGAATTCTAAAATAATAATATAAACTGAGAACTAGGATGTATGGGGATATCCTTGATGTTAAGAATTCTGCCAAACACACGACTTGTTAATTGAAAACCTTTTTTTGTCAACTTTTACAGGAAAAATACACAATACGTGTCGCAGAGGAGGGAGACAAAGAAAATAATAGACTTCATAGTATACACACAAGAACTGAAAACTACATTCAAATTAAAACAAGAATAGAAGCAGAAATAGGAACAGCACGCAGTATGATCAATCAGAATTGAATATGGACTTAATTAATTATGAAGAAAAACACGAATATAGTAGGATAGCTGGAGAAATTAAGAAGTCCAGAACTTAAGAAAAGATACCAGGAAACAACAGACAAGCCATTCTGAAGACTGAAGGATTTAGAGCGGAAGTGGGGAATCTGGAGGATGGATGGAACATGTTCAATAAAACAATACTCAAAAATCAGAAGAAATATGAGTAAAGAAAAAAATATGGAACGCGGAAACAAGGACAGAAGTAAATATAAAAAAAGCCTGGACAAAATTTAAACAAACCAAATCAGACCAACATAGAACAGAATATCAATTATTAAGATAAAAGATAGGGTAAAAATATAAGTAAGGAAAGCAAAGTGGAGAAGCTGGGAAGACTTCGAAATAAAAATACACCAAATGTATGACATGAATAATCGATATTTTTGAAACTTATTAAAGGATTGGAGGATAGAAAAAGAAAGTACTAAAAAAAAGATATAACTAGTTAAAAACAACCGGTGAAATGCTGCAGGTATGAAATGATCACCTCATTGGGAGGACAACTTAATTATTCCAATATATAAAAAATGAGACGAACTGATTGCCTAGCTGCTGGAGGTTTTCAAGTCTAAGCGAGAATAATACAAGAAACCCAAAAGATAAACTGGAAGACGAAAGGAAGCATTCGGAAAGGGAAAACAGGCATGAGATATGTGTATTAAGAAACATACTAGAAAAGAAGAACGAAAAAAGAGGAAGACAGTATACGTGTATTACCTTTATTCACCTAAAATTTGCATTCGACACAATTGGTAGAAGAAAAATATGGGATATAATAGAAAAATTAGAAATACCAAGCACACTAATAATTCATATAGTTAAGAGTGTATACAGGGTGTAGAAATGCTTTACGCACCATAGGGATTTCAATGGTAATTTCTTCATATGAAAATATTTGCTTTCCTAATTATTTTAGTGCAAACTTGTATGGAAGTTTTTTGTAGAGAACAAAATTCTGTATCCATTTAAGCCAAAATTTGTCATTTTACATTTCGGAAAACCGAAAATTTAAAGAAATAAAATACCATTTTTAGACAAATCAGCGGTGCCTTGAAATTACTAAATCATTTCAAAGCCTCAACAAATTAGTTTGCTGTTTATTTGGTTGCCGTTACATTTGACAGATGCAAACAAATAAACAGCAAACTAATTTGTTGATGCTTTGAGATGATTTAGTAATTTCAAGGCACCACTGATTTGTCTAAAAATGGTAATTTTTTCTTTAAATTTTCGGTTTTCCGAAATGTAAAATGACAAATGCTGGCATAAATAGATACAGAATTTTTTTCTCTACAAAAAACTTCAATACAAGTTTGCTCTAAAATAATTAGAGAAGCAAATATTGTCATATGAAAATATTACCATTGAAATCCCTATGATGCGTAAAGCATTTCTACACCCTGTATAGTAAAACACAAGCTAGAGTTCAATTAAATGGGGAAATTCCAGAAAGATTCGAAATGGAAAAAGGGTTAAACAGGAAGATAGCCTTAGTTTACTACCACTCATCATGATACTGGACCAGCTAATGAAAAATATACGACACAGAACTAGATACGTATCTACAAAAAATGTAAGGTGCAAATACATAACATCGGTAAAAATGGGTGTACTTCTATCATCGTATTAGTAGACTCCCAAAGAGAAATACAATCACCAATAGATATATGAGTATAGGAGGTAGATAGTATGGGAATGTAAATACATATAAAGAAGTACAATTATATATAATATATAAAAAACAATAGAAAAGAGAAACGGAAAAACTAACCTGCAAATAGAAACAATTCTATCATAATATGTGCACGTGAATCATGGGTGATGCAGTTGAAATAAAGCAACTAAGGAAGATAGCAAGCGAGACAAGTTTGGATATGATACGAAACGTGATTATGAAGGAGTAATTGAATCAAGAGCCGATATTACAAAAGATGTAAGAAAGTAAGAAAGGTGACGGAAGCAAAAAGAGGAACCAAAAACAGGAAAACATGGTTGGAACAGGTAGAAGAGATATGTAGAGCAAAAGGAAAAACGATAAACAAAATAAAGGAGATGGCCAAGAACAGGAAGGTATCAGACCATTTTATTTTTCTTTAATTTCTATAGCTACGTAACCATTTCGAACAGTTCCAGTACAAAGTTTACGATTTCTCCTGTATATAGGTTACGTTTCGGTCAAATTTCACCGCATAACATTTCCGCTATTTGCATCTAAAATTCTAAAGTCGACACGCGTGCAACTTCGCTCCGCGCTAGGCTCTAGCCGTTTACTCGACAGCTGCAGTTTGCTAACATCGATTTTCAAAAATTAGCCCGTTGGAGCAAGCGAGATATCTGTCTCGAATAATTTAAAACTCAGTCGATCTCTCTCCCGCGCGGCTTGCTTCGCGTCGTCAGGCGAGGCTCTTGCATTCTAATTGGATACATCTGTTGGCGTGTTCGCGCGTTTTTGGAGCGGAGGTTTTCTTCGCGTCGCTTGGACAGTTAGTTGATTTCCGGCTGAGGTTTCAGGCACTTGGTCTGCGAGCGTTGGCTCTTAATGGCCGATGTTGCCTTCGGGCACGGTGTTTTATGTTAGTGCTGTTACAGCAATCACGTGCAGTTTGTTACCGCGTTGTTCCGCTGCCTGTTAATTGTTTTGGACTCCTGTTCGGGCTGTGAGAGCGTGAGGTGGTTTCTGTTTTCGCTGGTGAAGCGTGTGTTGGTGCTTGTGTATCCGGATGGCCGTCAACTTTTTCCCAAACCGGGGATCAAACTCGCAGAGTTGTCCAAATCTTCGGTTTTGCCGTTTTCTTGTCCCTAAGGTGAAGGTGATTCAGTCTTCGCCACATGGAGGGATCATCCGCAAGTGCTCTCCCGACTCCCACGCCTCCGTTCATCCGCCCGTTGCAACAGGCACGTCGTTAGCTGCCGTCTCGCCCAGGCTTGGCGGGTCCCCAACAAAAGATAGGGTGTGTGTAATTTGTTTACTAATATGAACACTTTTGCCGCTAACTCAATGTACTTTGGCCGCTAGCATTCATAATGAATCACTATTATTTGTGTTGGCCTAAGTTAAACGCTTTCGCTGCAAACGCATTGTAGCTTGGTCGCCATCATTCATAATTAATCACCTGTTATTTGTGCTGGTCTAATTGAAACGCTCTTGCTGCAAACGCATTATAGCTTGACCGCTGTCAATTATAATTCAATTCACGTAACTGGCCTACCAAGGCCTGTTGGATAATTAAGTTTGTGACGGCCGCCCAAGGCCTGTTGCATATTTAAAACTAATATGACCACTTAAGTATAATTAGATATAAAGCACCTCCCAGCTTGGGTTCTAGATATATATGTAGTTTAGTCCACATCGGTATTTAAATTTTGTTGTCCTATGTATCGCCTATTTTACATGTGTGAGACCAATAGACTGGTAGTTGAACTAAGGCTTTATAATTTACAACAAATTTGTATATGCCCCTTTCAGGTTAAGGTTATTGTGTAGAGATATATGTACGGCGAACCCTGAGTGTTTGAGCGTGACAGGTAAGTTGACGACGTTTTCCGCTGCAGCGGCGAGGTTCGTGAGGCCGAGTTCCCGTATTACACCCCGTTTGACCTTCAAGGTTCGGTTAAGCGTGGGTCTCCCTGATTGGACCTTGTGGCGCCCTTTTTCTTTTGCAACACCCTATAAATACCTACAGGCGCGCTTGCCCTGTGGTGTACCGCTTCTAGGACCCGCCTATCTCCCTGAGCGTATTAGAGCCGTGACCTTTGAGCCTCTTTGTAGAGATTTCCAGGGTAAGTGTTGACGTCTCCAGGACATGATTAAGCCTTTGGCACTCCCATACCTGTGAGTGTCGTTAAAACAGTTTGATACTGTAACAAAGGTTTCGAAAAATTGGGTGAGATGCTGAAACTGCCAAACAGCCTCAGACGCCCTAAGAAGAAGATGAAGAATGAACGATGTTGATAAACATAATTTTCTTGCTTTAATTGATTTTTAGATATTTAAATAATTAAAAATAACAGCGAAATTTAAAATGTTAGTAAACAAAACTGTGCAACTATGGTGTAATTAAGTTTTATAACACAAACACTTTGCGCCTAGAACAAAGTTTCAAAAATTAAAGTACAAAATAACGTTTACATATATATTAGATTTACTCTTAACCTTTTACGATAACTATTAAACTAGAGGAAGTATTCCGTCTTAATTTTATAGAACTTAAAGTATCTCCAATTTAAAACCACAAATTTGTGAAAGATCAACTATTAAATCGTAGGATTGAATTTAATAATGACTTTTTATAAATATGAATTTCTTTATTTAAAATAACTCAATGACTAGAATAAAGTGAGGTGTTTTAAAGTAAACCGCTCATGTTCTGATATTTACAGAGAATGAACGAGAGAGATAAACTTAATAAATTGTTATAGAACAAAAGTATTGCAACTCACTACCTACTTGTAATTCGTTGCACTTATTGTACGACAGAAACAAAGAAATATGAACTTGATTAATATTACTTCCATCATACCAAAATCGTATAAAATCAATAAAGTACCTACAAAAAGAGTGATAGAAAACAGGATTTTACGTTATTTTTATGTAGTGAAAGGAACTAATGGATTTCTTTTCGTTTTTCTATTTAGACAATTCCATTATTAAGTTCTATTGATAAGAATTTCAATGCATTTCGCCTGTTAGCAAAAGAAGAATGGTTTGCAACCGGCAATACACTACGATATGCACAGCATGCGGTGCACAGTAGACAGCGATGTAGTAAATGTAAATAATTTTACAAAACGTGTTATTACAATAAAAATATGTTTTTTGAGTTATGAGTTTGTTATCAGGGACGGATGAGCCCTCAAAATGTGAGCCGGAAATAGGGATGACAGGGCCAATAGCGTTCGTGTAGCCCTTCTAATAAGATAATGTACAAACGTTTTGGGAAAAAGTTTTGAGTACGTATATTTATTTCAAATTCAATTTTATTCAAACAACGTTTACAACATGTTAATCTTACATCTAAGGTAACATTAATCACAACATTATATAATGAAAAATGTTCCATTATTTTCAAAGGCCCTCAATTTTTCCATCATTTATCGCATAGGCTCTTGGACAGAATTTACATTAATTTCATAATCTTTTGAAATATTCTGCCACGAAATTGTTTCTTATTTTGTACATCCCAGCCGTTGCCGTACATCTTTCTGCTTAGTAAAGCCCAAAAAATCCTTGACAGATCTTGTCTGAGGAATATTAGGTGGGTTGCCATGTTTTGATGCAAATGGAACATTGTGCTGATTCAGTCAATCTCTCATGGTTCTTGCGTTATGGCAAGAAGTTAAGTTTGGCTAAAATATTATTTCATAATCAGAATGTGTAGTATGGGCACTTACGTCTTTTATGATAGTTGAAAACATTACGATGTAATTCTCGATGCAGTCATGTGTGAAACATGGAAACGTCGACCTAACCTTTGAACTGACGTTTTTACCCTGTGTTTAGCTCTTCTTACCATTCTGTCGACAATCAGTGTAGACATGTTTGAGGCGTTCACTTTTAGGTAAATTTACATAAGTTGTTCCTTGTTATGACATTACAATGGGCGACTTCAATGCCATACTGGGTAAACAACAAGAAGAAAACGAAATGTATGTGGGAACATTCGGACTAGGGGAGAGAAATGAGAGAGGAAAATGCCAATGTATTTTCTAGAAAACCAGAGAATGTATGCAATGAACACATTTTCCGGTAAAAAGTCGTGAAAGGGGTGGACACTGCACGTGGGTAAGCCCTGACGGGAGAACCAAAAATGAAATCAATTACATCCTGGCCTCCTCAAGAGAGATTGTAGATGTAACAGTATTAAACTCATTTAATACAGACATCGACCTTCGCCTCGTTAAAGCCAAAGTGTCAGTAAAAATAAACAGGAGACGAAATAGACAACAACAAACGAAGACAATTGACGCAAGCATCCTTGAAAAAAGTACCAATAAATACAAAGAAATAAAGAAACTGGAAAAATGCATAACCACAGCTTTGAAAGAAACTGCGTTACAAAGTGCTAAGATAAACTCAAGTAAACAAACCAAAATAACAGAAGAAATAAAAAATTAATAGAAAAAGACAAACTCTGTATAAAAGGGGATAACAAAATATGGAGGAATATCGGGAACCAAGACGAGAAACAAGGAGGATGATACGCAAAGACCTTGAAATATGAAGAAATTATACAGAATGTCATTGAAAATGACAAAAATTTCAAATGCCTAAGAAGAGAAAATGAGAAACATCACTAAAAGACAGAAAAGGGGAAGAAACACGTAACAGAAACGAAATGTTAAACGTAACGGAAGAATATTATAGAAATCTCTACACCTCACAAGTAGAAGAACCGAAGGAAAATCAAAAGAGGACCAAAATAATGAATGTAGGCTCGGAAGACGTTCACGCAATAAATAATTATGAAATAAAACGAGCATTAGAACACATGAAGAACAGTACAGGGAGAAGAAGAAATATTGAAAGAAATGATAAAGGAAGCTGAAGAAGAAGTAATCCCAAAGTTATGTGAACTATTTACTCTATACGTAGAACGAGGCAGAATACTGGACGTGGTTATACTATACAGGGTGCCCAACGTAAATGTACGCAGCTTTAAGCAGGTGAGTATGCAATACATACACCATTCGCCATTGAAATGTAATGTGTGTTGCATACTCACCTGCTTAAAGCTGCGTACATTTAAGTTGGGCACCCTGTATAATAAAAGGACGATAGAACGAAACCAGAAAATTACCGCCCAATAATTTTGCTTTCGCAAGTTTATACACTGTTCACAACCAGTATAACCAGTAGAATAACTCAAACGCTGGACAATTATCAACCACCAGAGCAAGCAGCTTTCCGAATAGGCTACAGTACGTACAACCATCTGCTAACAGTAAAAATTATATTTGAAAAATCAATTGGATACAATCTTCCTCTATACATAGCACTGGTAGATTATGAAAAAGTGTTTGACAGCGTGGAACATTGGGCAATTATGAGAGAGTTGTATAACGCGCAACACCGATATACCAACTTCCTAAAGAACATCTAAAAAAATGCAACAGCAAAGGTCAGATTGCATGATTAAATGAATGCCTTTTCTACACGCAGAGGAATCAGACAGGGAAACAGAGTGTAGCCTAAACTGTTTAAAATGACATTAGAAGGAAGTTTCAAGAAGTTAGACTGCGCAAACAAGGAAATTAACCTAAACGGAGAGAGGCTCGAGCACCTACGATTCGCTGACGATATAATTTTATAAGTGGACAAAAAGGATGATCTGAAAAGTCTACTGACTAAACTAGAAGGAAGGTCCAGCGAAGTGAGACTAAAGTTGAACCGAAAGAAGACAAATACAATGTGTAAACAACGCCCAAGTATATACATCAAGGGTACAAGAATACAAAATGTTCAGGAATATGTGTACCTAGGACAGATGGTTTCAATGTTATAAGAAAATACAAAAAACCAAGTAGAGAGAAGAAGAAGAAGAATGCGATGGGCCGCATTCGGAAAACTATCTAAAATATTAAGAAACCAGAAAATACCACAATGTCTTCGGACCACACTATACGATCAGTGTGTGCTCCCTGTAATAACTTATGGAGCTCAAACATGAACAATTACAAAATAGACAATCTCTAAATTAAGGCTTACTCAAAAAGCCATGGAAAGAGCAATGGTAGTGGTGTCACTACGAGATAAAGAGAGGAATGATTGGTTAAGGTCAAAGACAAAAGCTACGGATATAAAAGAGTAACACAGCTGAAATGGGATTATGCAGGGAATGTGACAAGGCAAAAGAATGCCAGGTGGAACAGTAAGATTTTGCATTGGAGACCGTGGACGGGAAAAAGGAACACAGGAAGGCCAATAACAAGGTGGTATGATGACATAAAGAAGGTGGCTGGACTAGCTTGGATACAAGTGGCATAGTCAATGGAACGATGGAGACAGGAGAGGGAGGCCTATGTTCAATACTGGGCGCATGAAGGCTCAAGAGAAGAGAAATAGATTCCCTGTTTGAATTCTCTATTAGTTCGATAAATTATTAAAACTGATATATTTTGGTCTTTGAAAAAATTGACAATATCGTGCTTCGGCATTTCTCCAACCAATTGATAAATACTCATACAAATTTCAAGTTTGTAAGACATTTTGATTGAAGTGATTGCAAAATGTGTACTGTTACCATACATTTTGATATCTATAGATGTTTACAATAGCGACTTGAGAATGCATTGTTTAATTATACTCATCTCTCTATCTACCTTAAAAACTTCCAAAACTTTTGTTACATACGTTAGTGAGACATAAATTTGGGACCAAAAGTCTCCTTAACTTTTGAATGCGTCAAAATATTTTAGTAAAATTTTAGAATGGTAGAATACACCAATCTTAGATGTTTGTAAGCCATTTGAGGTCAATCAAAAATTAAAACTGGCCGTTCGACGCCACATCATGGAGTAGAATACGTACCCATAATTTCAGAAAATGGTCATGCATATTTTCGAATAGTGAATAGTGTTTTAAACGCACCTCATTCGAAAAATCTCATGGAGTAGACACTAATACCTCAAATTTAAAAAAAATGATGATCCCCAACAAGATTTTAATAAATCGTTAATTAAATATGGATGAAAGTGAAGAGCAGAAATACCAAAGCAAACGCAATTTTGTTAAGGATTCTGAATTGTCTTTTTGAAATTATTGGTATGCATTCTACTCAATTAGACCTTTCAAATGGGCTATCTCATGGCACTCATTTGCACTTATAAAAGTATTGAATATGCCGCTGAGCGGCCATATTTATTTTTTTCTTGACCTCAACTGGCTTAGAAGTCTCTAAAATTGGTTAGTTTACTACTTTAAAATTTGTCTAAAGTATTTTTACGCATTCAAAAGTTAGAAGGCGGGAACTGACTTTTGGTCCTTACTGTTGTATACGTTTTGCCTTTATGTAAGTACCTGTGTAAAACTATAAACTCACTCAGCGCAATGCCGCCTTGTCAATGGCGTCGAACAGTGATGTATTTCTGGCGCGAATGTTTAAGGGGTGACATGTGCATTAAGGTATAAAAGGTATAAAGTTATGAGAAATATTTAAGCAGTGGCACGCATAGAAACGGAAACTGTACACTTTTTTTCCATATCTGGAGTCTGTGAGTACGCCGTTTGTATTTCCCGCGCTACGCCACGCATCCTTTCTTGGCCTCGCGTAGTTAAGTTCTAAGAATTGGCATCTGTTTCGAGAGGCGTTCCTTTCCAACCTCAATGGCGAAACGACAAGATGCCGAGGTAGCAGTTAGAATTTCGGAGGATTAATTTTGGGCTGCCGTTGGTTTTGGTGGTGTTTATGTGAACCTACACTCTTGGAGTGAATTTTCTTAGTCGCCGAATTTCGATACGAAGGAAGCTTGACTCCCACGCCCGCCGTTGGCAGAATTTTCATGCTGCCACGTGTTTCGCAAATTGCCTGGAATTTTGTTCGGAGTAAGTAAAGAGTTCGCTTCGACATATTCTGTCGGTCTTGTATGCTATCGTGGATTTCTTCCTCCCTTATAGCGCCTCGTGCCGGAGGGCCAATTTGAGGCTTTAGCTACAGCTGGTTTTCACTTGCACGTGCGGACGTTTCCTGCGCTGGTACTTTTCCGGACCCGCTTAGACCCCTGCTGCGGATGCTGTATGAGCGCAGGAGGCTTACCTTCAGGTCTGATTTGTCCCAGTATCGCACGGTGAAGTCCCCCCTAAGCCTGCTCCCCGAAAATTGTAACATCATTCGGCCGTGAGTTTGCACCTGGAATCGCGTTTGCGTTTGCTCCGAAACCAAGCACTCACCGGATTTGCCGCTGTAGTCTTTGCCTGCCTTAAATCTGTTTTAATGGCTATTATTTTATTGGTGTATTAAAAACTGTGAGTATTAATTGTAATATTTACTAAATATAATTAGTCGTAGCAAGTAATATTGTGGCCACCTACGATTCTGATGGTGGATCTAGATTGTGATATTTATATGTACTGTGAATCTGAATTTGTGGCAATTATACTGTGATATTCTGGATTTATTTGTTACTGCGATCTATACTTGAGTTGAGCGTCTCTTTTAGATTGATTGTGCTACCTGAGTTTACGTATTCTCGTTTGAATGCCTGGATACACTTGCCGTTATTTGATAACAAATCCGTTGGCGCCCTTTTTGAGTATTTTAAAACTGAACATACCGCCTCCGAAACTAGCTGGTCAGCCAGCAATTGTATACAAGTAGTCACTTTTGAGAGATTCGTCAACGGAGACTTTTTATGATAACAATATTTTTAAAACAGTACTTTTCAGTGCTATTTTAATCTCATTTGTGCGTTTGTAATTTGTTAAGTGAGTGATTATTTTGTTTTGGAGTTATGCTAATCATCGAGGCAGGAAGCCTTGAATCTGACAGATAAAATACCATTCTCCAAAATGCATTACGTTCTGGCATGGGATTCCGTACTTTGAATTTAAATTTCATCTAAAAATGTAATAAAATAAAATATAGAAGCAAAAACTATACCGGGTGACAATGAAACTATTACCCCCGTCGGCACTTCGAAACGGACGCATTTTTTCAACTTGCATAAATTCTTCTTTTTGATTATTTATTGGATACCCCTTTGAATAAGGAACAAATAACCGTGATTGGTTTTGTCCTGGCCTACTCCGTTTTTCCGTAAAGTACAAACAAATAGGAATTATGGCATATCTTTAAGCGGCTCTATTTCAAAAACTATTAATTTTAGACATGGGGTATGTTCGACAAAAGTTATTTAGAATTGTTAAAAGAGTCATAAAAAGAGAAAATATATAGGGTATCCCATTTAAAATAACAAAGTCTAGGTCATTTCTGGTGAAACCGGAAACGACATTCAATTGTTTTTATGTTACAATTGTTCACAATTTTCAACCCTATCGACATACCAAATTGCATATTTCTATCTCAAGCCGTTTCGAAATGCCGCCGTGGGTACTAGTTTCATTGTCACCCGGTATACCAATTGAAGGGTTAGTTGTCTTGGGTAATTAGTCAACAGGACCAACGACAAATCATCTTTATTCAATCATCTCAAAACAGCTATACCTATTATAAAAATGATAATAAACCTATAATCTGAAGAAGTTGATGGACATATAATTAAATTGTACACGTGTTGGTTGTTCGGTAAAAGATACATCACACCATTGATTAATAAAATAGTATTAGAAGTAGAACATATTTAAATTATTGTAAAAGCTGAAATTTAGTTAACCACAAAGACATAACACGTATGGATTATAAAAACACAATAGCAGGTATAAAAAGTTTCCTAAATGTTGGTACTAGATTGGCGGTAAATTTGAAAGTTTATAACGTTTCTTTAAAATTTTATATTATTGACATTTATTTAAAACTAGACAGTTTCCATTTCTGCGCATGAAACTTTATGGGACGACGGAAAACTTGATCTTTGATATTCTACATCTTAATGCATATGAAATAAAGGCTACTTTTAAAGCAGTGATTGTAAGAATTACGCCACTTCAACATTCGCAAGAATGTGACGTCATGACTATTCGACCCCATTGCTTGCGGCCGACCGGAAAATTTCTCAGTTTCCCGCTTGTTCCATCCGTCCCTGTTTGTTATGGACAAGGTCTAGGCATGCGGAGTACCAGGCATCTTAGACACCGATTGTTGACTGAGCATGCAGTTGTAAAAAAGGCATTTTTAAAAAAGTGCAAATGAAAAGATTATATTTTTAGTAGCAATAGAATGAACACTAATAAAACTACCTACTAATCTCCAATCTCATACGGCTAAAATAAAATTACCTTCGCTCTTATATAATACTAGCAAGATGCCCGTTCTTCGTGCGGACTACAAATGTTTGTTTTTTCTTCTAAATTTTAAATAAATTCTGAAGTGGCCCCCTCACTCAATATGCTAAACTAACAAAGGCTGTAAAACAATATTGTAGGTAAAAAGGAAACAATATACTTCCGAAAAAAGTTCTCCGTAACTCTTTTATGCTTCACGTACTCACTGGAAACGTGTATGTAATTGTCGTGCCCTTATTTGATAAAACTGTAGTTTTAGTATAAAAATGAGATAAAATAAAACACATTTGTGCTTATTAAATGTTGTATTCATAAATTATAGCAGGATACCCGTTTCCACCACTAGGGGATGAAATTTCAGAAATTATCTTATTTTATTCTAAGAAATATTGAGAAATTCGTGAAAACACAGTTTACTCTCATTAACCTCTTAGGGGTGGAATTTCGAAAAATTCTTTCAGCCCGTTTTATCCTGAAGTGAACCCAGAGCGACAACAAGTTATAATTTTAACCCTCTACACCTTTTCAGTTTTTTCTTTTTACCGCTCTAGGGGTGAACTTAAAAAACACCCTAAAACGCCTTTCTGAAGATTTGAAAACACATATATATGCCAAAAAAGAATGCTCTAATTCAACAAACACAGGAGATACAAGGGGTTCTATAATTCACCCCGAATGCAGTTTCGCACTTTTAAGGCTTGATGGGGGAACATCTTGAAATGTGTTTTGAGACATTTGCATTGGATACCTATGCAAGCAAACACACCACGTCGATATTTTACCGGGTCTAAGAGATATTGAAGAATTCGTAAAACACAATTTACCCCTTATCACGCCCTTAGGGGTTAATTTTTCAAAATTCCTTAAACAGCTTTTTAAATATTTTCAAAATAAATCTATATGCCAAGAAAGAATGTTCTAACTCAATAAACATAGGAGATACGAGGGGTTCTTTAATTCACCCCGAATCCATATTTGCACCTTTAGGGGTTGATTAGGGCAAAATCCTGAAATACGTTCCTAGGCATTTGCATTTACAATCTTTGCAAGTAAACACCAAATCGATATTTTATCGGGTGTAAGAGATACTGAGGAATTCGTCTAAACACATTGTACCTCTTTTCACCCCCTTGGGGGTGGAATTTCAAAAATCCCTTCTTGGCACTACCTTACGTAACAAATTGAACCTTCCACCTAAATTTCAAGTTCCTAGTACCAGTGGTTACGGCTCTGCGTTGTGACTTTCGTTTATATACAGCGTGTTGAAAAAAAAAGGTCGCATATATTACCTAGTTATAGAGCTCATCAATACAAACAAAAATGTCCTAACAAACATGGGTCCGGAAACTCTTCGTTTCCGATATACTGGGTGTTAAAAGTTTTTTTTTAAAATTCGTTTTTTATGTTATCTAAAAACGCTTTGAGCGATTTTAATGAAATTTTTACAGTTTGTTTATAACTTTATGAGGTATCTTTTGGACCTATTACAATTGATGTAGTAATTCCAGGGGGCATATAGAGTAGGTTTATTCACAAAAAATAACGCCCACGAGATTTTTTGCAATTTAACTCTTCGTTTCCGAGATACAGGGTGTTAAAAGTTTTTTTAATTCGTTTTTTATGTTATCTAAAAACGCTTTGAGCGATTTTAATGAAATTTTTACAGTTTGTTTATAACTTTATGAGGTATCTTTTGGACCTATTACAATTGATGTAGTAATTCCAGGGGGCATATAGAGTAGGTTTATTCACAAAAAAATAACGCCCACGAGATTTTTTGCAATTTTTTATTTTTATTTAATAAAGCAACTAAAAATGCAACTTTTTTGTCTTTTGAGATTTTTTCAAATCTCGCTTCGTTTTCAAGAAAAAAAATAAAACCCATATTTTTTAAAGTCTCTGAACCTGTTAAGACAAAAACTAAAATGCTTCAATATCTAAAAGCCCCATAGCCGATTTTCGTGAAACTTTGAAGGTTTACTGGTGCTATTAATGATCATGTTTTGGCACACTTAGATTTAAATTATTTATTCCAGGGGCGGGGACTTTAACACTCTTATATCTCAGAAACAAAGCATTCCCGGACTCATGTTTATTAGGACTTTTTTGTTTGTATTGATGATATCTATAAGTGGGTAAAATATCCGACTTTTTTCAACACTCTGTATATACAGGTTGCCCAACTTAAATGTACGCAGCTTTAAGCAGGTGAGTATGCGACACACATTACATCTAGACTGTAATTGCCATTGAAATGTAATGTGTGTTGCATATTCACCTGCTTAAAGCTGCGTACATTTAAGTTGGACACCCTGTATATATAGAGTTATACTATTAATTAATATGCACAGAGTATATACCGGGTGACTTAAAAAGAATTACATTAGTCTAGTCTGAATTTTGTTTGCATGTAAATTTTTATGTGCCGCTAGATCGTTATTGGTATTGCATTATGGGAAATTCAAAACATACTAGATGTAATTTTAAGACACCCCGTAGTTGTGAGTTTACTAACATGTATATCACAATAGTCACGATTTATTGATACCGTGGTTTATATCTTATCCAATAGCAAAACTATTCAAACTTTAGTTGTGTTTTAAAGCTTAGAAATATTTGGTTAAGAAAACAAATGGAGTTGTCGCTGTCAGTTCCCAGCGAATTTGTTTAATTACTTGTTTGCTCTAGTAAATATTTTAGCGTTACCAAAACTTAAAACACAAACGTTGTGTAAACTTTCAGCGTTCGAGCCGAATTACTTGAACGAGAATGCTGCAGAAAGTGCTACTAGATTGCAAACTACTTGCTTTTAGTACTAGATACTAGATTCCAGTTAGTAGACAACGTGGATGGCATAGTGTACATTTGCCCTTATTAGTAACCTTTGAGTGCAGACGGTTTTACATTAACCCAATGAAAGCAAAATGTTTACTTAAAATAACTTTTCTCATGAAGCAAACTCAGAACAACCTTCGCCTTAATCTTGTCAAGCAACGGTTTATTTTTGCAAACATTGACCTAGTATCAAAAATAATGCTGAATGCTATCACCTGGTCATTGTGATATACGTGAGGTATTTTCAGCATGTTTCAGGAATTAGAAGATAAAAAACAGGCATCGAGATTATTCCGATGAAATAGTTGCTTATTAAAATTTTGTGATTTATATGACCTTGAGCAATTTATGTTGGAATGTTCATTGATGCTTTCCTCAATTAACTTACAACACTTGGAAAACTCATCAACAAGCGGAACAGCTTGTTGTGCTGTACAACTAGCAGGGAAGGACGTTGCAAAATTTAGTTTCTACTTTTGAATTTTTTTCCTTTAGAATCTAAAAACTGTTTTAGAACAGTATTTAAAAATTAAATATGTAAGTACCTTATGGTTTCGAACAGACTCTTTGACATCCATTGCACTATTTATATTCACCCTGCTGGAGGCCAATACGATCACTGATTGTGGCTGATTTGCCACGAAATCGCGTTTTTCGAATTAAGTTTAGTTAGGAACATCAATATCACATACGAGTTGTTTCACGAATAGCAAAAATTCCGGCTGCAGAACTTCAGCGAACTGATGTCAGCGCACTAAATAAATTGGTGAAAACTAATTTGCGTTGTTGATTTTGCTCTCTATGTCAGTGGCAATTTAAGCCCTGGCATGCGCAAGTCTTTATTGCTCGTTTTATTAGTGTAGGAGAAATGAATCAACACATGTGCTCTAAAAATGAACGGATTAAACAGCGCTGGCGAAGACATAGTGCATGAGCAGTTGGTCTTATCTTAACTGCAGAGTTCATTGCTTTATCAGCACCGCTTATCGGAATTAACACCAAGCCAGCAAAAGCATAAAATTCCATTCTCACATCTTTGAAAACTTACCCTTCGTTCTTCCTCACGCGCCGCTCGAAGGTGGGACTCGATGGCGTCTAAGTCGATTTTTGGCATCGCCGTTTCGATGTTGTAAACGTCGAATCCGCCTGGGAAAATACGTAAGTGTTTATTGTATCCGGGAGAACTAAGTCTGCAAGTTATCATGTGGAGCCTATTTTTAATGAGTGACAACAGAGCTATCCCAAGCCTTTATTTATTGTACTGCTGGCAGCATCCTTATCGTATTTGTCTCATAGTTTACTAAATGGAGCGATTAAAAGAATGTACTTGGATACAACCAGAAAATTTAATTAAAGTAGCCCATCATTTTTGAAGAGATGTGATGCTGCCCAAAGATTTCATTTATGAAATGCACAAATGGAAGTAACTGCTTTAAACATTGCTTGGAAAACATAAGTGGCCGTTCTGATGTCCATTTAAGAATAAAGAACGTAGATAGGGTGGAGATGAAATTTTTCAACTTGACAATAAAAAGTTCGTGTTAATGCTATATGACAAAAAACTTAAAAACTTCTATAAATGTTTCCCTTCTAGTAAATGACTATTACATCACGCGTTCTAAGCAGTAACACAAACTAGGGTGATGAATTCCAGAAAAGAAGGCATAGTTTGTTTGAAACTAAGAATATGGAAAGATGTTTTTTATAAAAGTTCTAGCCTGGTTCATAAGCTTTAAAATAATTTATACATTTACGTGTTTGCGTCTAACACTGGTCACACAATGACGCGACAAAGCGCCACTAGCACCGCGTCATGAAAAAGGGATGATTTCAGGAATAATTAGGGGAACTCCGAATTTGATCAGTTGTTAGACCACTACAAGGGAGATACATTTCCCCCTCCTGTGCTTTCCGTTCAGTGCCTCTTCGAACTTCACATTCGCAGACTTTTAGAACTTGTTTTATATCTATCTCCGTAACCAACAGTAGTGACGGCGTAAGTTTTTTGTTATCCTAAAATAATGTACTAAAAAACATATTTATTACAATTTGCGCTAATGTTATGTTAACAGATTTTGTTTAATTTTAATGAAATCGAAAAAAACCGGTAATTTTATTTTAAAATTCAAAGGTTTGTTTTATCCTTGTAACTTGTTTAAAAATCACACTATAAATTACAACAAAATATAGTTTTAATTATTTACAGTATAAAGGAATGCATTGTTTTCTAGAAAATAGGTGAGTGTAACATGACAATCTACTGCAGTGTTCACACATTGCGGAGCAAGTCAAGCCTATATTTGGCATCCACAATATTTTCCACGTCCTGATTATCAATTTTTTTCTTCGTACTTTATCTCCCATTTTCATTCAACTACAAGATATTTGAACGTTTCGCCAAGTCATAATTTGGTTTTAATATTGACTGAAATTAGAGAGCTTTGATCAATGACTAAGTTTGCCCTTCCCCGAAAACTCAAAGCCATTGATCTGATACAATTGCCATCGAAACTCAGAGCCAGGCTAACATTTTCATTAAAAAAATTCTCGAGAAGAATTGGTTGCCACTAGTGAAAATGTTATTATTTCATTGTATGGTATGAGTAAATACTAAAATTTGAACGAAGATTGCTACTTGCTCTTCATAACACTAACTAAAAAGTCAGTAGTAAGTTCAAATTTTGTCTTGGCGAAATTTAAACGTCGTTAGGAAATACATTTCTAGCCATTGAATGAAGATGGGAGATACAATAGTTACGTAGAAGAGACAAAAGAAGAATACGTCTCATATCCTGCAGCTGTAAGTCAGGACATGGAAAATATCCTCACCCGATTTTATAGAAAAAATGACACTCCCTTTGACGAATGATTTTGTATTTATTGTAGATTGTAACTGTAGGTATATACTGTAAAAAATTAAAACTGTATTGTAACTGATATTATGATTTTTTAACAAGTTACGAGAATAAAACAACACTGAATTTTAAGATAAAAGTTTTTCTAATTATTTCACTAAAATTAAATAAAATCGGTTAACATTAGGTAGAAGTGTATAACCAAACATTTAAGTCACTTGTAAATAATAGCTGTTTTTAGTCACTCAAAAAAATTACATAAAGTACATCGAAATCTACTACAGTAAGATAACCATATTTTTGTCGACGCCCATAGAAAGTGATATTTTTTTCTCTTTTTATAGGTGGAAAGAAAACATTTTGCCTCTCTGACATCGGATTGGATTTTTTTCAAAATTACAGCTCATTTGAGGCATGGGTGCGGTAAGACTTTTGGTAGGACTTCTCATAACAATAGTTATTTGTTCAACTAGTTTTGAAAGTCATACTCTTTTTCGTGAATTTCCAGTGCAGTGCAAATGAGTTTGCATAGTGATCCCTGCAAGCCGAAAGTGAAAAAGAATCTCAGTCATTGACATTTCACGATTTTACTGACATTTTACGATTTTGCTGTCACTGAACCATCCGGAAACCCGAAAAACAGTGTTGCTCTCTAGCTGAAAAAATTTAATATTGTTAAAATAAAATCATTAAAAGAAAGTAAAAATACTGAAAAAAAGTGGTACTTTCAATACGATTTTTTGACACAAAAGCCCGAGTAATTTGATCACTATAGTCTACAAAAAAAGTAGTTTTAAACTCCTTTATGTAATATTCCTTACTGTTTGAGGCGTTCGCGGTTACTCGAATTATTCTTGTTAAAATAGAATTTCGGGTTAGACCGCCTAGTATTTGTGGATAAACACCCAGAATTCTCTGGCTTAATGTTCCTTGCACCTTCTGAACTCGAGCAAGAATCCCCGCGATGTCCATGCTCTTTGGTGGCCCGTGTTGTTTGAGTACCTTGAAAACGAGGATACTTAAGCAGATTTGGCCTTGTTGCTGTTTGTGCACCCATATCCACTAACGTTTTGCAAGACCATACAGTGTACATCATCAGAGTAAAAGCCGCACTATATTACACCACCCCTTCTGTAGGAGATTTTAATGTATAATAAAAATTAGTGATATCTACCCTGTTTGCTTAATTCACAGAAGTAATATCAATAATAATGTATATAATTCTCACTTACCTTGTTGCTTTCAACTGAATCATATATTGACATATATCATACTTTCATAATTGACTTTGAAATTATGTCATGTTTAAATATACCTCGGCTAGCCAGCTTATTTAGCAATTGAGACTCTCTGTACTTCCCAGCTGAATGAGTTAATGTCAAATATATATACTATATTAATGAATTGTACTTTGAATGACCAAATAAATATTAGTTTGATTATTTTAAATCACACTCTTAGTACTTGAGTTTGAATCTAATTAACTGTTATAGTGTATTAAACGTTTGAATTGACATTACAAATTAATAGTCAGATTAAAGTTGTCAAAATTATTTAATTAAATGAAAGTTCCAATAAATGAGGTTAAATACTTTTTCAAAAATAACTAGACCCAAAATGAAAAATTTCTAATTATAAAGATCGAAACCGTCGAGTACTCAAATCACCATATTAATTTAGAAAACTTAATATTCTAAGATTCCCTAAATCTAAATACACGTTTTAAATTCTAAATTTGCCGTATCCAAACTGTTACTAGAATACACTAACCTTCAACAGCCAAACTCGTACTTGGGATGTTGCTCTAATATCAGTTTCACACTGATCGAAGTCGTCAAACACCTACTTGAAGATGATGATGACCCATAAAAGCTCGTTGTAGGGAGACTTGACCGTTTAATATTTTCTTAAAACGGTATTGCAGCATGCCACACACACAAACACTCACTAAACTGATGGCTTGTACACCAATGACCACTTGAAATGGCTTCTATAAATCTCCAACTCACTATGTGAAGACTAATATTGACTCCTTGGTCAGTATTTGATCATGCAGAAGGCTATTCTTACTAACACGTATCAAATTACAATTATATCCTCACAATTAAAGGTATTATTCGACCTTTAATGTGAATATTTTGACTGATAATCTTTAAATTATAGAAACTTTTTAACCCTTGTAAACAACCTCTTGGTTGCTAATATTTACTGCCACCCGTTATTCTCTTACACTTGTTATCACATGATACCCTTTTGATATCTTGATATTAATTGAAAATAATTAAGCATTCTCACAGCATGCTACATTACAGTTTATTCCCCCCAATTTTTTCATTTAAAAGATCTCTAACGAGCTTTTATGTAAAAATTGATATTTGTCTATTTTAAATTATTTACAATTAACCTTAACTCATTTCAAAAATATTAAAATTCTAAAATTAACCTTGTTAACCAAGTTACTCTGTATTTACATCATTATTAAGGTAACCCCATGACATAACTTCTTTCCAATTAACATTTTTATCTACATTATTGTGATATACTATAACCTGATTTACTACATTATTGATATTATTCTCATGATAATACTTCTTTAAATTATAAGCATTTTGGGTATACTTATACCTATTTTCCCCAGGATAATTTAGAACATAGGCATTTTCCCCTACTTCCTTGACCACTTCATATGGACCTTCATATAGTAAAAAGAACTTCTTAATCGTTTTTTCTATTACTGACGATTGTAAGTGATTTCGAACTAATACTAAATCGCCTCTCATGAATTTTATAGGACGTTCCACATTCTTATCATGTCTTCGTTTTCTTCTTTGAGCCTTTGATAAAAAAACTTCTTGTGCTAACTGTATTTTTAGATCTGTAGTTGTGTCAATTCTTTCAGGAAATCTGATTAAATTTTCTATGATTCTAGTCGGTTTATGACCTTTCATTAATTCATAAGGTGTTGATCCTGTAGTATCACTTTCCACACAATTTAACCAATCTTCTATATGTTGTACATAACTTGGCCAACTTGTATGCTTCATATTACAATAACACCTAAACATTCTGCCTAATTCTCTCATGATCCTTTCTACTGGATTTGATTGTGGGTGATAAATAGCAGAATACCTGTACTGTATCCCCTGTTCATTAAGTTTTTCTTTCCATAATCTGCTTGTAAATTGTGATCCATGATCTGATAAAATTATAACTGGCTTACCTATATTAATTATAAAATCATTTAAAATTCGATTTAATAATGATTTAGTATTTGGTTTCTTGATTGTATATAGTTTAACAAATTTTGTAAATATATCTCTCATTACAAATATACAAGTAACTCCATACTTTCCTCTAGGTAAAGGACCAAACAAATCTACAGATACTATTTGTAATGGTTGTAATGCTTCAATGTTCCTCATGAGAGTTTTCTGACTTTTGTTGCTTACTTTAGTTCTTTGACATAAATCACAGTATTTTAATATTTTCTGAACCTTACGTTCTATATTTGTAATATAACAAGTTTCTTTTAATAGTGCAGTACATTTCTTGATACCAAAATGTCCATACATTTGATGATACTCATTTATCAATTCTCTTTCTAACTTTTCTGGAATACATAGTAACCACCATTCTTCACTTCTCTTGCTTCTTCTAAACAATATATTTTCATGAATCTTATAATTTAATTTCAATTCATCACTCTTTCCCTGTTCATTCGTTACCATTTCATTCTTTATCCAAAATATATTTTGATCCGTGTTCTGATCATTTTCTATATTGTTAAGTAAGTTAGGTAATTGTGTTCTTGGAATTACTTCTCTAGTCAAAGCTACTAGTAATGGATTCAATTTCTTTTCATCACCGTACACATATCTAGATAAGAAATCAGCTACTAAATTATCCTTACTCTTGCAATATTGTATTTTGAGTTTATATTCTTGCAAATACATACTCCATCGCATCAAACGTGCACTCAAAGCTTTACAGCTACTTAAAAATTCTAAAGCTTTATGATCCGTTAAAATTATAGTTTCATATCCCAAAATATAAGTTCTAAATTTTTTGCAAGCAAACACTATGGCTAATAGTTCTAACTCAGTGGTCATATAATTCTTTTCAGCTTCTAGTAATGCTCTACTAGCAAAAATTACATTTTCTGTTGAACCATCTTCGTTTATTTGAAACAAATGTGCTCCTAATGCACAACCCGATGCATCAGTTGCAATATAAAATGTTTTGTTGAAATCTGGATGTGAAAGAGTTACTATCTTAATAAATCTTTCTTTTATTTGTTGAAAAGCTTCTTGCTCCTCCATTCCCCATTTCCATTTATTATTCTTCTTTAATAGATGAGTAAGTTTAACTACAGACGAAGCATAGTTGCAGACAAACTTTCTATAAAAATTACATATTCCCAAAAATGATTGTAATTCTTTTTTGCTTTTAGGTGGCTTAAAATCTTGAATGGTCTTTATTTTATCAGGATCCACGTTAATACCTTGAGGACTAATTACATATCCTAAAAATTTTATGTGATCCATCAATAGATCTGTTTTATCAGCATTAACTGTCATACCTGCTAATCTAAGTTTCTCCAAAACCAAAGCTAATTGACTTCTATGTTCACCTAATGTTTTCGAGGCTAAAAGGATATCATCGACGTACACCGTTCGTTGCAAACGATAATACTTCTGGACCCAAAACATGATCTAAACATTTACTGAATACAGCAATTGATACATTCAATCCAAAAGGTAAAACTTTAAATTGATAACTCCGACCATTTACTAAGAATGCTGTATATTTTCGAGACGTTTCATGCAATCTGATTTGCCAATAACTACAAGTTAAATCCAAAGATGATAAAAATTTAACACCATTAAATTTCTGTAGTAATTCATCTATTGATGGTGGTGATTCTCGATCTTCTACTAATATTGTATTCAACCTTCTAGCATCCAAACAAATTCGTACCGACCCATTCTTTTTTGTAACTACGACTATGGGATTAGAATAAGGTGAATCTGAATGTTCAATGATACCAAAATCTAACATTCTTTTTATCTCTTTTTCAACTGCTGTTCTTTTTGCAAAAGGAATTGGATAAGATTTTTGTACAAATACCGTTTCATCCTTAATGTTTAATTTACAAATAAAACGATTACATAAGCCTGGCTTATCAGAAAAGATTACATTATATTCTTCTAATATATCTTGTATCGGATATAATTTCTCCTTATTAAATTGTTTATTTAACTGATGTATTGTTAAAGTTGGTTCTGTTTCAAACTCCACTCCTTCAACATTCATGTATTGCGTTTCATTATTTGTTTCTTTTAGATCCTTCAAAACTAAATTCAAATCTTTTTGTAATTGTAATGATTCGCTTAACTCATTGTTGTTTTCAAATAGTATCTCCTTTATCTCAAACCTTGTTTCATCTTGTATATTTAAATTAACTGTTGATATTAACTTCAATTCATTCGATACAATTTTATCTTGGTTAGAATTATTTTTAAAATAAACTTCATGACATTGTCCTGCATCTACAAATTTCATTATCTTACTGTTAAAATTCAAATTAGTTTTAACCTTGTACATCCAATCCATGCCTAAAATGGATGTAGTATTTAATTGATTAATAATTAAAAATACTATTTTATGTTTTGAACTTCCCATATTTACCAACATTAATGCCTGCTTTTTGACTTTTCTAATTCCCACAGTGACACCTTGAATTGTTAAACCCACTGATGGTAAGATAGGTATTTTATTATTTTGTTCTAATATTCTTACGAACATTTCTTCCGACATTACACTCACCGAACTACCCGTATCTATTAACAAGTCTTGCTTAATACCTTCAATCTCTACATTTAAATAAGGTAAATCCTGAGTTACTAATTCTTTTTCTTTTTCCGAAACATCACATGCCAAATCAACTACATTATGAACTTTTTGAATTTTGTTATATTGTTGAAAATAATTTTTCACAAAATTTATATGCTCTTGTTGCTCCTTTGAAACCCGAATTTTAACAATTGGAGCTAATTGTACCGGGTCCTTTAGTTTTCCTGATTTTGCGATGTATTTGGTGATCTATCCCTGGCTTTAAATGACACTGGTGAATCACCCCTTGCTTGAATCGTATAGCTATTCCTATTATTTTCCCTTCCTCTAACATTATTGTCAAATCTTAACATTTTATTTTGATTTTGGTCGTAATTGTTTGGGTTCATCCTATTTCTTGTTTCAAACTGGTTTGCATTGCGATTCCCAAATTTTGACGGATATGAAGTTTGAAAATTTGACGTTTTTTCTCTTACGTCAAATTTTGAATTGGTTTGTCTATTTTCCAAACCCTCCAAAACCTTTAGCATTCCTTCTACGTTTTGCACTTGCGAAGCTACTAATGCTGTTTGTACGTCTATTGGAAAATGTTTGCTAAGAGCTTCTACCAGAATCTCGTCAGGTATCTTTGGTTCTAAATACTGCACTCTCGCAATCCAATACCACACGTGTTTCGTAAAACTTCCAAATCTACCGTTATACATTCTTGCCATATAAATTTCAGCCCTAGCTTTTTCCTGGATATTTCTCGACCAAAACTTGTTAATAAAATCAACTTTAAAAGATTCATAGCTGTCCCATTCAGTACAGTGACTTTCAGCCCAAATGTTTACCTCATGTTCTAAACATTCTATTGCTACTTGTAACTTTTTACTACTTACAATCTTCATAGTATCAAAATAATTTTCCAATTTCTTTAGAAACTTAATAGGGTGTAATACCTGCCTATTCCCGTTAAACTTTGGTCTCTCATGACTTGCTTGTATAACAATACCACCATTAAAACTGATATTCCCCCTATTTGAGCTATTTTGTAAACAGTTTGTGATATCTTTCACCTCGGTATTCAATGACTGAATTTGATTTTTGACGTTACCTTGATAACTGTCAAATTTGTTTTCAAAATTTTTAATATTATCCTTGTTCAGTTCTACTTGTGACCTAATGGTATCTACCTCCTTTTCGATAGGTGTTACCTTCTGTACCAATTGTCGTTCTAATTGTACCCTTAACCTATTTATAAGATTTCCATTTTCTGTTTGGAACGTCTTTAATTTTGCTTCAATTGTATCGATTTTTTCTGACATTGCAGTTTCCACCTCAATCACCTTATTTACAATCTCTTGATTGCTGTCTTCAACTACAGATCTAATTTCCTGGTTATTATTCGACATTGTGTTTTCTACTGCAGATACTTTATGTAAAAGTTCCTGGTTATTATTTGACATTGTGTTTTCTACTGCAGATACTTTATTTAAAAGTTCCTGGTTATTATTCGACATTGTGTTTTCTACTGTAGATACTTTATTTAAAATTTCTTGCATCATTCGCATCATGTTGTGTCATTTGATGCACTGACTAATGTACTAGCTTCTTGCATTTGACGTCCTTCCGTATTTACTACGTTATCACCCTGTTCTAATTGAAGTCCATCCATTTTCTTTAACTTCCTTGTTGGTTTTCTAAAACCCGACCGCAAATTCATATACGTATCCTCTCTTCTAAATGCCTCGAACCCTCACGTTGATCGATACCAATTATTTTACAATCTTATTTGTTTATCTTTCGCGCCTCACTTTGTGGAGCTAAATTTATTACACCTTCCTTTCGGGCCTCACGTTGCGCGCCAATTTTATTATACTACTCTTTCTGTATGAGTTTTTATGTATAATAAAAACTAGTGATATCTACCCTGTTTGCTTAATTCACAGAAGTAAGATCAATACTGATATATATAATTCTCACTTACCTTGTTGCTTTCAACTAAATCATATATTGACATATCTCATACTTTCATAATTGACTTTGAAATTATGTCATGTTTAAATATACCTCGGCTAGCCAGCTTATTTAGCAATTGATACTCTCTCTACTTCCCAGCTGAATGAGTTAATGTCAAATATAACTGTATTAATGAATTGTACCTTGAATAACCAAATAAATATCAATTTGATTATTTAAATCACACTCTTAGTACTTGAGTTTGAATCTAATTAACTGTTATAGTGTATTAAACGTTTGAATTGACATTACAAATTAATAGTCAGATTAAAGTTGTCAAAATTATTTAATTAAATGAAAGTTCCAATAAATGAGGTTAAATACTTTTCCAAAAATAACTAAACCCAAAATGATAAATTTCTAATTATAAAGATCGAAACCGTCGAGTACTCAAATCACCATTAATTTAGAAAACTTAATATTCTAAGATTCTCTAAATCTAAATAAACTTTTTAAATTCTAAATTTGCCGTATCCAAACTGTTACTAGAATACACTAACCTTCAACAGCCGAACTCGTACTTGGGATGAGGTTCTAATATCAGTTTCACACTGATCGAAATCGTCAAACACCTACTTGGAGATGATGAGGACCCATAAAAGCTCGTTGTAGACAGACTTGACCGTTTAATATTTTCTTAAAACGGTATTGCAGCATGCCACACACACAAACACTCACTAAACTGATGGCTTGTACACCAATGACCACTTGAAATGGCTTCTATAAATCTCCAACTCACTATGTGAAGAATAATATTGACCCCTTGGTCAGTATTTGATCGTGCAGAAGGCTATTCTTACTAACACGTATCAAATTTGAATTATATCCTCACAATTAAAGGTATTATTCGACCTTTAATGTGAATATTTTGACTGATAATCTTTAAATTATAGAAACTTTTTCAACTCCTTGTCAACAACCTCTTGGTTGCTAATATTTACTGCCACCCGTTATTCTCTTACACTTGTTATCACATGATACCCTTTTGATATCTTGATATTAATTGAAAATAATTAAGCATTCTCACAGCATGCTACATTACACATGGGAATATTTTTTATATTTGATTTTTCAAAAAAACTTTATACGTCAGTTATTTGTGCTTGTCTAGGAACCTATTTAGCCCCGAGTATTTTTTACTTATTTAGAACATGGATTTAAATTGTCAATATCCGAAAAGTGCTATTTTTCGGACATTAAGTATGATTTCAATGAGATTTTTGTAGAATGTGTTATTTTTAGCTAACTGAACAATCTGAAGGCCAGAAACCCCCTCATTTTTTCAACTTTAGCTAAAATTTAATTTTTCATTTTTAAAATTTCACATACCAAGACTTAATATTAAAAATGCACTTTAAAAATTTATAATTGGGAAAAATAATATAAAATGTTAATTAGTTCATTAGATTTTTTATTATTTACCGAAAAGTAGTATGTTTGCATAATGTTTACGTTTTTTATGCAAGACGCTTTTTGGAGAAATATTTTTCAATATCAATTTAAATGGCTTCTAGAAACTTTAATCTAGCCCTGTTAATGAATTACTGTTACAAATACCCTGTAAATGTTCTTTTACAGTTGCCTAAATAAAGAGATTTTGTAGAACATGTAAAATTGAGTATATTATTTGTATCTACTAGTTATAGATGTTAAAAAATTTCTTATGGCCTTGCAAGTGTTAAGAATAGCTGCTTTATTCAAGAATGTATACAACCTTTCATTTTTAAAGAGCTAGGGATAGAGAAACGACTTCAGTAGCCGACGGTACAATGGGTATTACGTAAGCATTGTTAAGTTGCAACAAAAATAAAGTTTAAAGTCATTTCAATTCCTCCAATTAGGGGTGGGCTGCTATAGGGACCTTGCGTCCCTTTTCAGCCAGTGCGAGAGTGGAGTGATGGAGAATGGAAGAGAGGTTAGGAAACGTGGATAAGTGCTGCCCCGACATTCACCTCATAGAAGGTACTCTGTTGACTGAGGACGACCACCCAAAAACCTGAATCAGAGCAGACGGCCACGGGAATCGAACCCACGATTTCCCGAATGCTATGCAAACGTGGTAAGTTGCCACATCTGGGAGATTGCTATTAATAGATCGGTGTAATTTAATTTCTTTAAACGCTGCTTGTAGATTAGATGTATTTACTGTGATATCTACATTTGGGCAATTGTGATGAATGTCCTTTTTTAAAATAGTCCCATCCCAGTATATATTTGCCCATTTATTTCCTAATATTTTTTCACGGTCATACTTGTAATACTGCTAATGGTGAGTGCCAACTTTTGATGGATAATTTTAGCTACGTTGTTATGTCTATATTTGTAATCCGTCGATATTATCGTATGCTAGCTTGATATAGTGTGTTGTATAGTCTCATAGTAGGACTTGCATATTATAGATGTATCATAACGTGTCCCATCTTTGATTATATGTTTTCTGTAGTTTTTTATGTTAATTGCTTGGTCTTGTATGGCTAATAAAAAATTGTTTGTTTCGGGAAACAAGTCACCTTCAGCCAACCATACGTTCGATGCGTGCTTATCGACATGAGGTTCATTTAGATCGTGAACATGTCTACCGTGAAGAACTATTCCCAGTCAGGTCTCATGTTTTCCGCTTTCTGATATTATAGGAAAGACGCGTCCATTTTTGAACATCATGCCGTACTCAGCCTATTTTATTGCATCTCATGGGTGATTTGATGCAACTAAAATGTGTACAAATTTCAGAACTTTTATTTTTTTCCTTTTCTATAAATGAAGGAAACTACGATATTCGAACATCATTGTGTTCAGGAAAATCAGTTGCTGAGAGGAATATCAATCTAAAAAATTTTGTTTTCTGTCAGATTATACCGGAATTTGAGCCATTTCATTGGATGTTTGAATTTTAAAAATCGAATACCTAATAACGGTCTGACTCTGGTCGTTTTTCACGCAGCTCCCTGTATATAGATGTTTTATTTGAGTGCGTATACATATTAAAATAAACGCTACTGTAATTGCATCAAATTTATATCTTGTTGTTGCTGTGATAAATTATATTTTATCAAAGAGTCTGCGTATAATAAAGGTACAATTTTGAGAGCTCACCTTTTACATTTGATATTTCTTACAAATTTTGATATTCGATAACATCGGAGCATTTTCCGATTTAAATTGTACGAATTGTTGGTTATTTAAGTTGAAGATCGTGATATACTCAAACAAATCGTTAAAAAACAGCAGATTTACATTTAATGAGATAAATGAAAGATGGACGAATGAAACTGGAAAACATTTGGTGTCACAATATAATACGTAGAGGAGTTGCACGATTTATAAGATACAAAGTTTACAAGGTCACACTGCTTGAATGTTTTATTTTATTTTGTGTTTTTTTTTTAATTTAAATTATTAAAGGCCAATGAAACGCCACTGTTAGCCAATTTTAAAAAGCAAAATCTCTTAAAACCAGCAAAAGAATACCAAAATTTAACTATCATTGGGATTCAGTCATCTGGAGCGAGCTACATGCGAGTGATACTACAAAGAAAGTTGTTAGCAATGGGGCTGAAATCTACAACTGTGACTGATTGGTAAAAAAAGTTAAATTTACTCCATCTTTAATGATTTGGGATTGCAGGTTGGCTCAAGGAGTTAGTATTTTACATATCATAATTGGCACAGTCAAATCAGTAAAGCTAACAGGCATCATTCCAGATTCACTTTTGCCATCAATACCACGTAGCATTCAAAGGAAATATGGTGAATACACTTTCCAACAGGATTGTGTATCTTCCAACCACCATGTGGTGTTCTAAAAGTCTGAACTTGTCGCCGATGCAATCTCTGTGGCGTAAAATGAAACTACTCCAGCTGAAATATTGAATGTATTAAACACCAGATAAAAGAATAAAACGAAAAGAAGACGTCACAGTGATAAATTTAATTACTTGATTATATACGTTTATTTTTTATAGATTCATTTACTACTTGTAATTTGTTGTTTATTAAAATATTCTTATTTCTTTCAACAATCTACGTTATAAAATCGATCCATATGGTAAAAAAGCAACTTTGAAGTAGGAGGATTGTACCTTTTTGGAGAAGGGCTCGCATTTATATAATTGCATTTCAAAGAAATGAATAACTTCGAATCAATCCAAACCTGCTCGATTGGAATTATTTTTCAAAGGTAAAAGTGTATTTAGGTCTTTTAATATTGTTTTGAAATTATGATTCAGATTGCCTTACAATGCTGATTAATTTATATACAGATGGAAATAGTTTCATAAACACCGATTAAGCGGACTTAAGACTCATTGTTATGTCTCATTTAAAACCTAACTAACAACTTCTATATATATACATCTACTTGGTTACAAACTAGCAACAATATTTTACGAGATATTTCTGCCTTACGCTTACAACTTCACACAATAATTTGGTTATTCAAAATATACACTTAGCTCTTAGTCATTCGTACACAATTAGAGATGTGTAGGCGAGTAATTAGTAATACAGTAATCTGTTCCAGGTGTATCTTAATACACTGAAAGCAATACTATAGTTTTAAAATAATATTTTATATTTTCAATGATAAAAGATGTCCATAGTGCAGATTGAATCTAACTCACAATTACAGCTGTTACGGTATGAAAAGGACTTTACGACACCCACCCAAGGTGAGCATCGCACCACGGAATCAGTCCTGAAAACATGACACACTTGCCCTGAGATCGGTTCGAAATAGGCTAATAGGCCACGGCTGGAACGCTCAGGGAGTCGGGCGTGAGTCACACGATACGTTCTGGGCAAGCGCGTTGTGGCATAATATATACAGGGTATGTCGAAATTATGAGGGCGCCACCAAGCCTGTCTTAACCCGGCTAACCGGGCCTGGACGGTTAGACGGGAGCGAAGCATGCAAAAATACTCCGCCAATAAGATTATTCAAGAGTTGCAAGGTCAAACAACAACTTCGGGATTGCCTTAAGCAAGGATTGTGATTAGGTGTCCATCCGACCACGACTACGCAGCTGTCCCACTCACCTGCACGCTCACAGCTTCCTCGTTCCGTCGTACAATAATTCGTACAATAAAGGGGCGTCTATCTGTAACAGAACATGCACAAACCGAAACAAACAATAGTTCCCTTAACTAACCAATCATATATTTCACTTCGAGTTACAATGGGGTAGCAGAATGCGTCGCCCTGTATCTAACCTTACTCTATAATTAAGGGCACCAGCTGGCACGCGCGCTCTAAGCTTAACGACAGATGTTGAACATTAGTGAACAGCAATAATAGGTACAAAGATACACATTGCCTTATGCAAGGGCAGCGACGATTTACATTAGCCTTCACGGCCTGAACTGTCTGCAGTCTGAATGAATACACTAGCGTAGTAATGAGTAGTAATGAGTAACACTCGCGTTCACAGCGGTAATCAGGTTAAAGGCACATACCTTAATGCGTGGGCGGCGAGGGAGCCTGGTACAGCTGAGTTGCGACGAGCTGCAATCGTAGGTGGTAGGTACCTTCGGTGTTACAACGGCGAAAGGGGGTGAATGCATAACCGCCTCAATGGCGACGGGAGACGCGTCAAGACGCGTACAACGGGACGACGAAAATGATGGGGGCCTCACTCGTTCTGCTGAACCAAATCCTCGTAGGTCGAGATGAAGGGGGCACGACCCCTCACTAATAGTAGCAGGAACTGGGCTCCAAAACACCCACGTTACGCCGAAGATCACTCGACAAATTCGAATCACCACCACCACACACAAGCGCTCTCTGCAACGGGCTCTGGAAGACTCCTTTTAAGGCGAAAACGCCCGCAACATAACTACTGAAGCAGCACCCGACGGGAAAACGACTGACGCCCCCGCCATAATGGCGGGAGCGCCGCACGAACTCACATACACTATCCGACCTCTTGTTTTAACGACGGCTCTCGGCTGAATGCCCGAGGGAAGCGTTGGCAAAAGGTCACCTTGGCCGCGTCCCCCACGTGACCAAACCACAACGAATCGCAAGGCGATGAAATGAAACCAACCAATCCGGGCCACGCTGGTATCACGCCGCCACCGCGTGCTAAATGAAACAAACCAAAGCGGGCCACGCTGGTATCACGCCGCCACAGCGTGCTATTCAGAATTCAGAAAAACGCCATCAGAGGAGAGCTCCAACCGACGACAAATACTGCTTTTTAGGCTAACTATGTGCGAAATCGTGATTCTGGAATTAGGCGATGGAGCCAAATAAAGAGCTAAAAGGGCTTAGCCTACGGGCGCGCTGCTCTAAGCTTAGGCGGCTATTCAAAATACCAAAATGACCTAACTAACGGCGTGAAATGCAATTAATCATCTGAAATAGCAAAATGACTTAACACAGCATACACATCATGGTTTTTACAAATCATTGAGTGCTAAGATTAAACTACCATGCTGTCATATCTCGGATGTGTAATTAAAAAATAACTAACCACTGTTAAGAAAATAATTAAAATGTACTTCTTGATTAAAATGTGGAAGGTTTAAGTTCGAAGGGAAGCTTATTACATATTTATTTTTTATTTTCGCATCTTTTTTATATGTCAGCAAGCATGTGTTGAGGTGTCATTGGCTCTCATAATAAAAACATATCATGAGATTTAAAAAAAAACAAAAACATGATTCTCAGTGAGCTATAGAATGAAAAGTTTTTACTAGGTTCAGGAGATGTTGCCTGTCGGAAATGTTATTAAATGGTGAAGCATTTGGTCAACCATTTCGAAAAACTGGAAGTGTGGGCCTGGTAGGCCAAAAAAGAAAACGCCTGCTTTAATTGAAAATGTTAGAGAACGATTTGACGAGGCTCCAAAAACTTCAATTAGATATCTATGCCAGCATGTTGACGATTTAACATGCCACAAAATATTGATGCAATGTTCACATCTGCATCATTACTGATTTATATCCGCCCAGGAGCTTTTAAGAAAGGATTATTAAAAAATATTTAAATTTTGTCGTTGGTTTTTGTTTAATCACAATGATCAGCAGTTAAATTTAATCTTTTTTTATGAACGGAGCTTAGTTTCACGTTAATGGGTATATTAATTCCCAGAAGCGAGATTCCTCACACTACAATTGAAGTACCCTTTCATCCGAATGGACCAGTCGTAGGTTAGTTGGACCAATATTTTTCGGTTTTTAAAATTAACTATACAACTATGAGTTATAGTATGGTTTCTGTAACAGCTCATGCAGCTGCAGATACAATAAATTGATTTTTTACGTTCAAAATTTGAATCACAGGCCATTAGTAGAAATACTGTCACGCCCTGCCCCCTTACTCTTGTGCTATGACTATTTTTGGGATCCTATTTAAAAAACACTATCTCTAAGATTACGGCTAATGATTTAAACAAACTAAGACTTGAAGAAAAATGTCAAGAAACAGTTCACCTCAACTATTACATAATGTTTTTAAAGGAATAAAAATTTAAATACGTTTAGAAGAAGAAGGCAAATATCATTAGATTAGTTCAGGTCTATTCATTTTTCGCCTTCGAGCTACAAACTTACATCGAGTAAAGATCACGCTTTTCTCTATCTAGTATTAATTATGATGTTTTGTAGAAAATTACCATTTATATATTATTTTGTACAATGCTGTGTAGCAAAATATAAAGTGTAAAACGTCAAAGTAAACTCAAATTTAACAAATATATTTCTCGGTACGTAGAATCTGTACAGGTACGAGTATTATTGTTTGATTAATTGCGGTCCCCAAACTAGGTTAAGTAAATCTTGAGTTCAAACATTATAAATAATGTTATTGTAATAATTATGGACTAAAATATGAGTAAGAAATTAGCAAATGAATAAATATTGCAGATAGCAGGCGCCGAAAAGAGTTTCTGTTATATGCAAATAAATACTCACCAAGGCGACAGACGAAATACATCAGATTCTTCCAGTGTATGGCGCATTTAGTTCCTTGTGCAAAACGTTCTGCGATGGAATCAGTCTGTAATATGAGAATTAAATTGCTAGAAATAAGTACGTATAAAGCAATTAACGCAGACTAAAAATTATTCTAAAATAGGAATACTAAGCAAAAATAAACCAGTGTCATGTTAGCGAACCCTAAACGTTAAATTTCGGAATTTACTATAACATAAATTATTAAAAGGAGATATTTTGATGGTAAATGTCAAACATTCCAACTGAGTTAACATTAAAAACAAATAATTATAAAAAATTGATACCATTATGAGTTGTCGCTGATTGGCAATGTTGAACCAACAACACTAAACTTGTAGACTGAACCAATAATGGTGTCGCGGCTTTTATAGAAGGACCGCAGACGGTACCTACTTACACGAGCGACCTCTTGTGGCTATGGTGTGTAAAATAATTGTAAGTGCAAAGACCATTATTATTACTGCCTGAATTTATTTTAACAGGTGTTACATTTGCGGTAAATTTTAACAATATAGAATACTGTCTATCATCCTGTTTCAAAGGTTTTCTTGTTTGTGAACTTTGCTTACTAAGATATGAACTTGCCCACTGAAAAACGGTGTTTGTCGTAAGCTTAAACGTAAGGTTTCTAGCTTGTTCATGCTTAAAGCGCCTTGCTGACAATTACATTGATATTATGAAAGACGGAAAATTTAGCAAATACAGAAAACAGAGGTAAATAAGATTATATAGACAGTTCTTCATCTACGACAGCACTTGAATTGAAAACATTGGACAGAGTTGACATTAGTCGAAACTATAACTGTTTAGGACATATGGTCTTTCTTCGATTTGGCTAAAAATGCTTTTAATGGTCGTCTTGCGGATGTTGTGTACTACAATTTTTTATAAAACCAACTACCAATTCTTTTAAAAGCAGCCAAGTCAAGCACGACGGAGCATATCTGTATTTTCATCTCATTGCCTCGATCAGACATATCCAAACCACTACATCAAAGGGGCCATACGCTTGGCCAGCACGATCTCCCGACTTAATTCCATTAGATAATTGCCGTTGGAGGGCACATAAAAGGCTGGTCTATGCAGAGAATGCCAATAATCTTCTTCTTAAGGTTTCATCTCCATTTAATGAATGTTGGAAACGATCATGGTTTTGCTGTTCTAAATAAAGAATGGGCATCCAGGTCGGTCCACTTCCTAATGTTTTTCAGCCAGGAGTATTTTCTTAATCCCATACCACCTTTTAAGAGAACCGAGGCTAGTTTAGTGGTTAGTACGTCTACTTAGCATTCGGAAGGTGATGGGTTCGATTCCCGCTACTATCTGCTCTGATTCAGGTTTTTAGGAGGTTTTCCTGAGTCAACAGAGTACTTTCTCTGAGGCAAATGCTGAGGCAGTACTTCTCCATCTTTCCTGACCTTTCTTTCATTATACACCCCTGCTTTCTCTCACCCATCCTATAACTCCCATTCTTGGCTGCAAAGGGACGCAAGGTCCCTATATTAGCCCGCCTCCAGTTGGGCGAATTGAAATTACCATAAACGTGTAACTTACATACCTTTTAGGAGATAATAATTGGTATTGCGGAATACATGATCTAAGTATGCTGTTTTTTTTAAATTAATATTTAGCAATAGTTACTGGTCTTGATAGGACGTCTCCTGAAACGCAATAACATCAAAACTGTGTTCACGAGCAAGGAAACTTTGGGTAACGGATTCAGATTAGTAAAAGACAAAATTACAAGTTTAAAAACCTCTGGCGTATATTGGATTCCTTGTCCTTGTGGCTCGAGTTACATTGGACAGACTGGTCGTTCCGTTGATCTAAGACTTGAAGAACATAAAGGTGATTGCAAATCAAACGCATCACAAAATCAGCCGTAGCTGAGCACACGTTTACAAATGGGCACACCTTAGAATTTGAGCACGCCAGAGTACTTGCCAGAATACCTCACTATTTCCCGCTAGTAACACGTGAAGCCATAGAAACAGACAAACATTCAAATAATCTAAACAGGAAAGATAGTTTAGTAAAACGTGGACTCCTGTAATATACGATCTAGAGCATTACAACCACTGTGCGTCATAGGGGCCACGCCCCACGGATTACGTTGCACCCGAACGACCAACCAACGTTACGCCACTCTGCGAGCCTGGTACAGCTCCACACCCAAAAATGACCCTGAACCTTTTTATCCTTTTCTACCTTCAGTTCTTAATGCGACTTTAACTCTGATTATACTAGCTGCAAGGTCTTACGAAACGTTAATGGATATGGATGCACAAACAGCAACAAGGCCATATCTGCCTAAGTATCCTGGTTCTTAAGCCACCAAAGAGCGTGGCCATCTCTCGGTTCCTTGATCGGGTTCACAAGGTGCAAGGCATATTAAGCCAGAGAATGCTTGGTGTTCATCCACAAATACTACGAGGTCTAAGCCAAAATTGTATGGTAAGAAGAATAATTCGAGTAACCGCGAAAGCCTCAAACAGTATATTTCTAAAAATTACATTGAAAAAATGCTTTTGGAAGAATACTTAATTAAGTAGTTTAAATCCAGGTATAGAAGCTACTTCAGCTTGTTTAAAAATATGCCGTATTGGCTTTCGATTTTGCATACGCACTGTTCCCAACGTTTTCTTAAATTGCAATATTGATTTTCTAATTAAATCTAAAGATGTTTCGTCCCAAGATGATTTTATATTTGCCCTTAATTCGTTCAGTGTTGCAAATGGTGTTCTACTCTGGAAATAAACCAGTTCTTGAAGTGCACTGGATTTACATCACGTGAATTTGGTGGCTATTCATCAGCTACTACATAAGGTTCCGTGTAAAAGGCATTTCCTAAAACCAATCCTTTTAAGTTTCCTGTTCTCGTATTTTTTTAACAAACTTGTGTAAGACTTGTCATCCATATCTTACAATGCTTCTTCGACAATTATTCCCAGATTCACTTCATTAGCTGATTTCGCAGGGGAGCTATACGGTGCCCAACTTGGAGACGTTTTTTTGTCCACCCGGTATATTCACCGTATATATTAAACATTATAGGCGACAACACACATCCCTTTCTAACAGCACCATTACGAAACCTTATGTTGTTAATTTTAACTACAGCAGAATTATCTTCATAGAGTTTGCGAATGACAAAAACTCAGCAAGCCCAGGTCTTGAAGAGTTGTTCACATTTTGCCCCAATTGATATTGTCAAAAGCTTTTCGGTAATCTACGAAACATCGATGCCGTGGTACGTAATATTCTTTGGATTTTTCTATAAGTTGACGTAGATTCAGAATTTGATCCACGTCCCTTTACGCAACCCGCTTCTTCTGCGGATATTTGTCAAGAGATATAGAACTGGAGGCAATCATGGACAATGTAGAGCATTATTTTGTTGCCATGAGGTAACAATGCCAGTAATCTGTAGTTGCCGCAGATTTTAATGGAACCTTTATTGTGAAGCGGTATAAAAACAGATCTCTAGAGTGGCATTCCATATGAGTTTTAATATTGCTGTGTATACCTACTACCTATTAATAGTTTATTCTGAGTTAGTCCTGATTTTCTACTAAGTAGTTCACACATTTACTTGAATTTCATATCAAGTTGTTTTCTTTTGGTAAAATATGCGTGTATCGTGTGAACCTTTCATCCAGATGAAGTGAAGTAGGAATTTGAATACTTAATTGTATGGTATTTTCGGTTCAATTAACTATACAGGGTCAGTTTCTGTGATTTAAAATGTATATAATGCGTACGCAATTGGTTTCGTTTGATTTTATTCTCCAACGTCGTAGCCATCCTTCAATGCTTGTAGTATGTTGGAGAAAACAATGGCTTTGATATGATGGTAATATCGATGTATTATCAGCATATGTAGCAATTGATAGCAATGGAATCAGTGCAAGCTTCTTGATAGTTTACTAGAAAGTTGGTGGTATATGGTTTTGTATACAACACATCAAATGAGAAAGTGCTTGATTTACAACTCGGTGGACTTGTTTAGAGCTTTCCTGGCCTTTTTAAACCCAAATAGCTGTGTAGCTATGAGCTAATTTTCATCAATTATGGGTGTTAATGGTTGTGATAGAATTTGTAGTAGACTGATGGGCCTCTGTGGCATGATATATTTTGGATTTTTTCTGGTTTCAATAGCAAAGCTTAAGTGCGAATTTTCATTGATAGGGAAAATATTCAAGCGTAATATTGCATCGAAAGTAGATGTTAGTACCATGAAGCCTTTTTCGGACAAATCTCTTAGTATTTTGTGGGAGATGATATCATAATCCGGCATATTCTTTTTAATAAACATCATGATGTGTACTACTGTTCTACCCCTCTCAGACTCATTCTATTTAGTGAGATGGCCATCTGATATGGGATATCTAATTCTTTGTTTATTTCTTCCTTTGCTCTGATTTCTGGGAAGGATTAGTCTTTAAGGCTGTGGTTAGACGTTCTGCGAATATCGTGGTTCTTTTGATGATTGGTTCTCGTGCAGGTGCATTTTTTCTTCTTAGTGATATTTGCTGCTAATGTTGCTTTAGTTTGCGGGTAGTCTTTCATGGTGTCGTTTTTTTTTGCATCAAATCCCTTTACTATGCAGACATGTAACCGGTCAGCTTTTTTTTGTTAGGATCAGTTGGCTAATATGTACCTAGCTTTATTGTTAAATAACTTAAGTTGTTGTTTCTAACTGGTTTAATAGCTCCCTGCTTTTGACTGTGGTAGTTCTTGAGCCCCAAAGTGTACTCGTGTTTTTAATGTTAAGTCACCTACAACCAGTAAAAGCCTTCGTAGTGTTTTGGAGAACTCGTTAAAGTCAATTTGATTATTATCATACCTGGGCGGGCAATATATTGCAGCTATTGCCATTTCACGTGTGTTTTCTTTTATAGCATTGTTTTTCCCAGGAAAATGAAAAAAATATTAATTTAAATCATTTAGAACTACCAATTATAATTTAAGCCAAAACTGCAAGATTATATTCGCCGCGAAAATGTATAAAAAAATTCATACTTTCATCATTTTTTTTCTCACTTTAAGTAACACTTATAATGTATTAGGAGTAGAAGTAGATCACTAAAGTGATTTAATTTGATTTTAAAACTGACTAATTAAAGCGTTGATATTATTTGTAGGCAAAATAGCATTGCACTAATTACATTAGTCACAAAAATAACTATCGGACACACGGCTTGTATATATTTTCAAACGACGATTACTGTGAATTCCTATGTATAATATGAAGCTATTGTAAAGTATAAAAACCACATTTCTGCGTAGGCGTAAGAAGAAACTATGATAAGTGCAGTTGGCGTTGATAAGAAAATACTAAATAAACCGCCCACTTGAGACACGTAGCACTGTGGATTTTGAACCTTTTAGGTTTAATCTTTGAATGTTTCTTAATGTACTTAACAATTTTCAGTACACACAATAAATGAAAAACTTGTACCTATACCACAAAGAAAACTAGTTCTCCCTAATAAAGTGGGTGTGACACTTTCCCTTACTATTGCCCAATGCATTTAGATAGGTGCATGTGCGAAAAGATTTATAATTTGATACAGAAAAAATGTCCTTTCGGGTAGTGCACCAAATCTAAATTGTTGTAGAGCCTATAACTAACCGTAGCTGTCAGGGTGATCAGGGGCGTAACTTAGTGGGGAAAAGGTGTTAATATAATGATACATTTTCAAATTAAAATTGATGCCATTCCTAAGCACGTTGAAATAAAAATTAACATTTCAGTTTAGCTGCTCAAGTGGTTATTTATATTCACAAAGCACATTTGCTGGTATACTTTCATATGTTATTACTGAAACACTAGTAACTACATTAAATGCCTTGTTAGTCAACTTAAACTTGGGCTTCCATTATGTTAAACGATAATTTTAATATTTCGAAATAACAGATGTCTCAAAAGTCAAGTCCCTCCATGAATGTGGAGACGCATGTCGATTTTTAATTCACAACTACTACTGACAGTTACTGAAAAATGACATTTGCCCATTATGAATTGAAAAATGTCATGTCTCTTTAAAGTTGTGGCAAGACTTTATAATGATTGCTTGTTCCGAAATTTTCAAATCTAATTTCAAATCCCTGCGAAGGGTGCTTATTCAAAGTTGACCAAAATTTGCTAAATTTGGTTTAAAACGGGTTGCCTCGAGTAAAGCTCGGATGCCCAGGATCCGTTCTACTCAAATGTATAAAACACAGGAATAACACAGTGTAGAAGTAAATGGTATAATGTGTGTAAGTATATACAAAATAATTCTTAATTTGTGAAAATAGTATGTACGTAAATATTATAAAATAAAATTTCTTTGACGTATTAGTTCGTTGTAGCTCTGACGTACTGGAAGCAAGAGATCGGAAACAGACCATATTTGAGTCGGAAAAGATGGCGTTTGTTATTTATAGTTTACGGAGGACAAATTCAATGAAAAAAGGTGTTTGGCCGTGTCTGTGGTGTGTACGGCAAGTGCATAAAGCCTGGTTGGACGTGGTACGCCCTTTGTGAATAAGTTTTGAGCACTCGGAATAATATAAGCTGGACATTTTTACCTTAGCCAAAAGTCCGCCATTGACAGCTCGGATCGCCGGCGAGCGCTGGAAAATTTCAGTCGGTCCGGATTCACGGCAGGCGGACCAAATGTCGAGGCACCTAGATTATGCCGGCGCCGGAGGCCTGGAGGTTTCTTCTAGTACACAGATAAGTTGTGTTTCACATTAAATTTAGTAAAAGGTTATGATAATAGTGACATGGGGACTCAGCTGGCGCAGACATTAAACGCACTTTCTAGCAGGATGGGGCCAATCCGCCGGTGCTAGCTAGGTCAGAAAATTGTCTAGCAAGATGTTTCCGAATCCATCGGCGCTAGCCAGGCCTGAAAAAAAGCTCTAAGCCCCAGGCCCAGGACCTATTGTTGGTAGTCAGGATCAGGTTCAGGTTCAAGTCTCAAGTGTCGTTAACTAGCTGTGGATCCTTTTTTATACCCTTCGACCGCCTCGTTGTCGGGCCATATCTAGAGGGCTCGGAAAAGGAACTGCTGCGTGGCGTACCGCCTTATCAAAAATCTAAAAACTATGTATATGTGAGCGAAAACTGTAACGGGAACTAGCACCATTCAAATTTCTAGCACATTATGTGTGCCTTAGCTAAGTTTGATGCGGGAGTTAACGTTATAATTTGATTTCAAAACTTTTGGGGCATTTGTTACACCTTTTTAGCTGAATGCGTAATTTGTTTGTATTATTTTTTGTTTACCTCTTTGGTGGCGATTTAATTATTTGTTTTTCCCTTCTAATAGTGTTTTTTTCAGCATTTCTTCTTCAATTTTGTGGTAATTTAATTCGATTTGCATGAAAACCGTATCTTTCTCGTTGCTTTAAATAATTTTTTGTTGCTATGGAGATATGGTAAAAATTTGGTCGATGACTTTGGACTAAACCTAATAGAACGATGTGAAAAAATCAATTTAAAATTATTAATATTTATTACTATCTTAAAACTACTCACTTAAGAACCAGGGAACGACCCTCACTGGAACCAAAATATATTTTGAATGACATAATAACTAAACCGACGTCAGTGATAAAACAACGCTGGTTAAAAGAGGGGAAACATATTTCCATATAAAATTCACAAGAATTAAGCGAATTCGTCGAACCAGCAGAAATATATTGTACCTACTATCCGATATATAGAAATTGCATGTGTTACACCAACTGCACACTAGAAAACTTTATGAAAACAGGTTAGAAAATGGGTGGAAAAAAACATAAAAAAGTTAAGGTATAGAAGAGAAAAGAAAATACAGAATACAAACTATAGCCTTTACTATTTAATATTTACCTAGAAGTTGCTCTGGAGAATTGGAAGAGACGTTGCACAGTAGTCGAATTGACCGATCTTGCCGGAATAAATGCCTGAATTAAAGTTCAAGTAAATAATGTGAAATGCATGCAAATATGTTTATTATAAACACCCCAACAATACCTCATATAACGGTTTGTCGTCTCGGTCTTGCAAGCGCGAGAGGGCCTGTCGTAAGTTCGCCCGCTTCACGATGTTTTAGGGCGCCATTATGCGTACCACGTGCCGATTCTTTAGACGTATGGTGACAAGTGTTTGTGCTAAGTAGAAAACTACGTAATAATGGAAAACTAAAGACGAAATTATAAACTTACATTATAAATATGGTGGTACGCCCTTTGTGAATAAGTTTTGAGCACTCGGAATAATATAAGCTGGACATGTTTACCTTAGGCAAAAGTCCGCCATTGACGCTCGGATCGCCGGCGAGCGCTGGAAAATTTCAGTCGGTTCGGATTCACGGCAGGCGGACCAAATGTCCGAGGCACCAGGATTATGCCGGCGCGGCGGCCTGGAGGTTTCTCCTAGTACGCAGATAAGTTGTGTTTTAGAATAAATTTATTAAAAGGTTATGATAATAGTGACATGGGGAATCAGCTGGCGCAGACATTAAACGCACTTTCTAGGAAGATGTGTCCGAATCCATCGGCGCTAGCCAGGCCAGAAAAAAAGCTCTAGGCCCCAGGGCCAGGAGCTATTGTTGGTAGTCAGGATCAGATTCAGGTTCAAGTCTCAAGTGTCGTAACTAGCTCTACATTTTTTTATACCCTTCGACCGCTCGTTATCGGGCCATATCTAGATGGCTCGGAAAAGAAACTGCGTGGCGTACCGCCTTATCAAAAATCTAAAAGCTATGGTTATGTGAGTGAAGACTGTAACGGGAATTAGCACCATTCAAATTTCTGCACATTATGTGTGCCTTAGATAAATCTGATGGGGAGCCTAACGTTATAATTTGATTCCAAAGCTTTTGGGGCATCTGTTACTCTTTTTTAGCTGAATGCGTGATTTGTTTTTATTATTTCTTGTTTACCTTTTGGTGGCGATTTAAATATTTGTTTTTCCCTTCTAATAGTGTTTATTCCAGCATTTCTTCCTTCCATTTGTGGTAAATTAATTCAATTTGCATGAAAACCGTATCTTTCTGTTGCTTTAAATTATTTTTTGTTGCTATGGATACATTGTGAAATTTGGACTAAAAACTAATAGAACGATGTGAAATATTCAATTTAAAATTATTAATATTCATTACTGTCATAAAACTACTCACTTGAGAACTAGGGAACGACCCTCACTGGAACCAAAATATATTTTGAATGACATAATAACTAAACCGACGTCAGTGATAAAAAAAATACGAATACCGAAAAAACGTTTGCTAAACCGCCAATAGCAGCAGACCAACCGTTCGGGCAGGACAACGTCTGTCGGGTCCGCTACCCCTTAGGGGGTAAAATGGGGCAAATAAGCCTAAAAATCGATATGGGTGTCGTTATTGCGGTTTTTTGCGACGTTGATTGCGAAAATGGCATGTATCTTTAAGTCCAAGATGATGGACATGACATAAAATTAAAACTCTATAGTGGTGAAATATGTAGGTAGGTATAGCTCTTTAATTAAACTCTCCTTTGCGACACTTTGCTAAAGCTAACATATCGATTCTAGTTATGGATATGGAACAATACCTAATTTATGAATGCAACTATAACTCATTTAAAGGTCAAATGTCAAGTTTGACATTTAAGTGTAAACGTAGTTGCACTCATAAATTAGGAAGTATACCATAGCCATACTAGATGAAAATGATTTTTGATCATACTTTATAAGGGCAAACTCACTGATGATGATGATGATTACATTTTTTTATTTTAATTAAGCTTGTTCAAAAGTCTTTTTTGCATAACGGTCTCTAAGAATCGCATACAACACATACAAATTTGAATCGATAAGATTTGTAAATTTTTAGTATTAAAGTTAATTTAAATAAATTGATTTTTGTTTTGTTAAAATTTTATTGAAATGAAATAATTAATAAAGTTGTGTTGGTTAAGCATTAAAATAATTTTTGTTTTCTATTTTTTACATAATATAACCAACAGGATCTTTTACAGCATTCAACTGATTTCTTAAATATACTCATTAATAACACATTCAATTTGATAATAAATGCGAAGAAAGCACCGAAGGGCGCGTATCAATAGTTTTTATAACAATAGACTGATTCATAACATTGAACTGTGAAGTGGAGTCCAGTACGTATTGACAATTTTTATGATAAATAACTGGGTCATAACATTTCATTGTACTATCGAAGCGGAGTGATGCTGAGTGTCGAAGTATTTTTTGGAAAGCTTCGAAGAGCACTTTTCTGGGGTGGAGGGTACCGTATATTTTTGTATTCGTATTGTTAAATTGATGAAAAGGTTTAATTCTGACCGTTGGTCGCCAAAGTTTTCGATCAATACTTTTCTTAATTCGGAGCAGGTGTCGTACCGGTACCCGATGATTATTTCCAAAGCTTGACCCTTTAGTTTGTTTCTAATTAAAGATAAAATAAATTTGTTAATGTAAAGGTTAACATTCTCTGTACAAATATGATTAGGAATAATGTCTGTTGATCTGACGAATTCAGAAAGAGTCGCTTGATTTCTATCATAATTAGGTATTTTATTCAAAAGAGCTGCTGTACAGCTCGAGAAAAAACAACTTGATGTGCATGTGCAACCATGTTAAGCCTGTTAGCATTACTACAGTTAATATTTAGAAATAATGGTCTTACACGACCTAACAGCGATTTTGAGCGATCCCGTGATATGAAAGTTTTATTAAAAAATTAATTTTATTTATTTGTTTATGTAAGTAAACAGTATTATTCTAGGGAAGCCTAGCAGCGTTGGTATAAGAACCCTACCCACAGAACGTTAGTATATTCAGAGATTAAGCATACCTAGTGTATGTACTGAATGGACACGCTTACCGAGTTCTGTTTGAACTTATAAATAAATATTTAAAACTATGTTAGTATAGTTTAAAGTTTGTTAATTATTTTTAATAATTATTACTTTTCTTTGCCTTACATCCGTTTGAAGCATAAAAATTGATTTTACTTTAAATTATAAATATGCACTTGTATTGTGTTTTGACAAACGGCCTGCTGAACTGCTAGGTCCTGTCGTCTTAAAATGGACTGCTATGATGCGCCCTGGACTGCTATGCTGAGTCCTGTTGTTCTCAATTGGACTGGTTCCAATAACTAAGGTGACTTCTAGAGTCAGGGGAAACCAATGACCATGTGGTTCCAATAACCAGGGATTGCAGTAGCTGGGTCGAGGGGCTGTCCTCACGATCGGTCAATGTTTACCCCTGGAGTTGTCCGATGATCCACTGGATGGTAGGTTTTCGAATTGTGGCAAAGAGCTGAACTTCAAGAAAATTACTGGTCGACTCGATGGTTGTAGTTTTCCAGTTTTCCTCCATAAATTCGAACGAATGAGCCAGTTAAATTAAACAGCCGCCGAAACGGCGTATTTTACAATGCATAAATACATTGTAACTATAACACAGGCTTCGCAAGGCAGTCTCTTACTTCTAGCGCGTTAAGCTCTGAACTAGGAACTGAAAATAAAATACAGAACTACTAACGTATATAATATTTATTATTTATTGAGATAAACCTTATCTACGGATGCGCCAGCAGGAGCATCAAGTTTGCAAGCTAGCAATTCTAAACAAAATGAGCTCAAAGTCGTGATGACGTAACTTGCAAAGTTTACGTCAGCTGATTTTGATACCAGCTAACTAAGAAAGCAAGAATAGCAATTGAAAATAACTACAAAAGTAGGGTGGTTACGCGGGTTCTGGGACACTTCGATTGGTTTGGAACTTGGCTAAGTGTCACGTGGCCAGGTCATTGGCCTCTGGTTTGAAACTTGGCTAAGTCTAGCCGGGGGTCACGGGTCTAGACGGGGTCAAGCTCACGGGCCTCACCTAAGTCACGTGCCACTTCCGCGAATTTTTGGGCTAAAAGTCTAATTTTGAAATTTTTACAAGACATCAAAATTTTCTCAGGCTCGACAGGATGTGACTCGTCGTCTAGGAATGTAGACACGTCCATTCTTGCAGCATATTGTTATCAGTAAATAGAACAATGACATTCATTGTTTGAGAAATCTGCACGACATTGGACAATGAAGCCATTGTTGTCTGGAGATTAAAATGTGCAAAGCTGGTAAATAGAACAATGACATCCATTGTTTTACAATCAGCACGATAATTGGACAATGAAGCCATTGTTGTCTGGAGATTAAAATGTGCAAAGCTGGTAAATAGAACAATGACATCCATTGTTTTAAAATCAGCACGATAATTGGACAATGAAGCCATTGTTGTCTGGAGGAATTTTTGTTGATCTCCATTATCAGATAAACAGGATGTTATTGTCTGAAGCTTTAGACTTGTCCAGACATGTTTGAAAAATGTGCAAAGCTGTTAAAAATTGAACAAAGGAACCTATTGTTTGAGAAAAATCTGCGCAACCGCTAAATTGAATGGAGCCTTTGTTCAGAAATTTTTGTTGATGTATAAAATTATTACAAATATATTATGCAACACTGACCAACCTGGAATATTCCTGTAACCAATTTTATAAGCACAATGGTGTAATAAAACAACAATGTAAATATACTTGTATTTTATTTTATCTAAAACGTACATGTATAAAATTATTACAACTATACATCAGCTAATTATTGTGCTACAGATGTCATCTCTGTTTGGACGATCTCCTCAAAGACAAGTTTCGTGCTGGTCCCACACTTGCCACCCGAGATGATATAGTAGCGACGTTTTCCTAATTGTTGAAGGTCTGCGTCTGTTAGGCAATCGTAGCGTGCTGGTAGAATGAATCTGAAGTTGTCCAATTCTACCGCCACTTTATTGCCGTATTTAGACGGATACCGATACACATTTATTATTAGATATTTTTCGTCAATCTTCAAATCTCGTACATTTCCCCACTCTTTAACCTCATTTAAGTTGCAAAGTTTCTGGTTGAAATCTGCCATGTTTTTGGAAAGAGCGCGTACAGGAAAATGATAGAAATACTACAGCACATCAGGTTTATATAGCACCGATGAAAATTAAGTGATGAGTCATCACAACGTGGTAATTTAGGCAATATTTTTAGCATCAATCCAGCTATTGTGCTGATTTGAAAATCCAAGCCATTTTACAAATACTTTGTTACGTTTTTGTTTTATTACACGTTCAACGAGATGTATGTCTGGATATTTAACTTTTTGAAACTCAAGATCGTAGAAACATCCTTGAATAGACCGATTGGAAGCATCTTTTATTAGATAGGTAATAGGATTAGTTAATTTAACTTGATCGATTGTGAATATTTCATTAGTCCAGTTGGGCGTATATCCTTTATCGAATATTGTTCGATATTTGCTAATTCTCACAGGATCGCCAACCTTAAATTTTACATTACTTAAATCTGTCATCTTTATATGATTATAGGCTTGATTGGGAATTTCTTTCTCATTACCCTTATTCACATCAACCGGTCTTTTACCAATTGTACTATGTCTTTTATGATTGTAAGTGTGACTGACTTGAGATAATAGAGAAAGCCATTTGTATGAACCTTGCAAACTAAACATCTTCCACATAATAGATTTAAGTGTACGATTTACTCTTTCAACGACACACGCTTTTTTTGAGCTAAATGTTGAGAAATGGTTAATTTTATATTTATTCATTAGTGTTTGAAAATCTTTATTGAAAAACCCTTTACCCTGATCTGTCTGCAAATTCTTCGGAATTCTACCGCTTTCAGATCGTATTTTTTCAGTTGCACTAGTAACTTCCTTGGAGGTTTTGGTTTTTATAGGCTCTAGCCAAACATATTTGAAAATACATCTATAATTACTAAAATATATCGATAACCTTTATTTACTTTAGAGTATGGTATCATTTCTACTAAATCGGCTTGATGAAGATCATCCAATCCTTTTACTATTACACGACGCCGTCGAAAATTTATTCCTGCAGGCTTATGCAACTCGTCTACTATTTGGGCCTTAATCGAACTGTTTATTTTTTTCCGGGTCATTTTGAACCTTTCTAAATGAAACAGTTTCACTAACTGAAGGTTTAGGTAGAGGTTTAGTTAGTTTTAGAGAAAAGTAAAGTTGATCAATTTCAGCCTGAATGTCTGCAATAATTTCATTTGCTATTTCTATATTTGTACTAGCAGAGTTTTAGTGTTCGGAAAGTCGGTAAATAATCTTATTAAGTTCTTTGTTAAGGAGAGTCTTGTTGACAGCATCCTCTTGAAATAGAGGTTGTGCAAGATTGGCTAATCGTTTATGTTGGAGATTAAAATTATCATAGTCATCGTAAAAGTATAGATTTCTGTGCTGAATGTGACGACCGAACTTATCTCTCGACATTGTCGAACTGACTTTATTCAATGATTCCCGCCTCTTTTAACTCTTCTATAATACTAACAATTTCATTTCTATGATTTGTGTGACAGGATGCTTGAGAGGCATACAGTAACTTTAATCGATCGACTAACTCGTTCGGATCATCCCAGTAAACATAATCCATGGGTTTATTGCTAACTTGTTTATACATTTGTTGCATACCTTTACCAGAACGCTTTTTAGCTGATGCACATTTTTATCAAAATTTCTATGCGCCGCACCTGTTCTGTTTATGATATCATTATAATTTGTCCTATCTGTCGACGTTGGAGTTATTTGAGGATCGTTTTTAAATAGTAATTCGTACAAACCAGGCGTACCTTCATAGCGAACATTTTTTACAATTATATCAGAGCCCTTTATATCTAGCTCATCTCCACCAAAATAAAATTGGTTTTTAGCAAAATCATATCTAATTCCATACCTACCTAGATTAAGTCTTTCTATAAGATAATTGCTTACATATTTCCTAGGAAGTTTATCATACTGTTCTAAAAAAGAACTTATAGCTTGCGGCTGAAATTTTTTTGTTATAGTCGTATTAGAATCATCTTTGGTGGATTCACACAATACTTCATTAGCAGGTTTTGGTGTAAATAATTCTAGTTTTGAAGATGGGAGATTCTCTTTTTTATCTATTACTTTTGCAACACTTTGCATTTGTTCGGTAACAGGTTTAAAAAATTTACACAGGAGCTGTTGTTCCATCAACTTACCCTCCTTAAGAGCTCGAACTTTCTGTCTTATAATATTTTTAGTTTTAATAAGTTCTGTCGCTACATTCGTTTTCATTATTGGTACAAGTATGTAAGCGGTAGACAGCTATACAGCTAGACAGGTAGATAGGTAGACAGGTAGACAGGTAGACAGCTAGACAGGTAGACAGGTAGACAGGTAGACAGGCAGACAGGTAGACAGCTAGACAGGTAGACCGGTAGACAGCTAGACAGGTAGACAGGTAGACAGCTAGACAGGTAGACAGATAGACAGCTAGACATGTAGACAGATAGACAGTTAGACAGGTAAACAGGTAGACAGTCAGCTAGACAGTTAAACAGACTGACAGATTCAAACTAGTTCACACATCAACAGCTTTCTATCAAATAATAGATATCAGAATTGTTAAATGTATATATACGAATCAAATTCATAACGATAGCGTTCATTATTTAAAGCACTAACTTTGTCTATTACAAAAAATCCATTTTTATGACTATTCCAGCAATATGCGCACATTTCTTTAAATGGTTTGTAAGTCATGTCGGTATTAACATGATCTCGGTAGACCTTCTGAAAATTTATATCGTCCTGCTTAAACAGCACCAACATGTTAGCATTATCGCTAATAAGATGTTTAGGAATACATGCATATGTTTGACAAAGATAGAAACAGTCTATATTTTTATGTCGACCTATGCTAAAATATTTTCTCATAACGTCCTGTTTGTCGCAAGCAATGTCATCAAAAATAAAAATGCTGTGAGATTTGGCTTGGTCGGGTGGTACAATGTTCACACCATCGCTGTATGTATAGTAACCAACCTCAGGAATTAATTGAAACAACATACTTAGATATTCAAACTTTGCTTGATACAGCGATTTTGAATATATATAAATATTTTCAAATCGTACTCCATTAACATCTTTTATTAGGGATATAATAATGTTTGTTTTTACCACAATTCGATGGGTCTAGAATAAGACATCGTATCGTGGAAGGTAACAACGGTCCGTGTCTCTTGCTTAGAGATGCAGTATGATTATCATGATTTTTTATTGGCAAACTAGTTTTTAGTTTAACTACCCTCATGACGTCGACTTGGAAACTCATACTAAAACTGCTATGCACATCTATATATATATATATATATATATTAAGATCCTAATCGATCAGTTCTCAGTTCTATAAAATGGTTCGACGTCGAAACAACAAACCAGCCCATCGCCGACGAGGTGCTGGTGTACTCAATACGCTCATTAATAAATTGCCTTTCGAATTGCACATACCAGGATATCAATATTGGGGGCCTGGCACAAAACTTGAGAAAAGAATCGCAAGAGGAGATCCCGGAATTAACAAATTAGATCAAGCATGTCGTGAGCACGATTTGGCTTATGCAAAACATTCTGATAATATGGAGGAACGACATAAAGCTGACAGAATTTTAGCTAAAAATGCTATTGGACGTATTAGAGCTTCAGACGCTAGCTTAGGTGAACGTGTCTCGGCTGCAGGAGTAGCTGCAGCTATGAAGGCAAAAGTAAAAATGGGGTTGGGAGCTAAAAAAGAAAACTGGTAAAAAGGGGAAAGAGGACACCTGGAGATACGCTTACTTTCAATCAGGTAGTGAAAAAAGCACGAACTGAATTAGGAGGAGGCCTGCTGCGAGGCTTAAGCGATGCTACAAATATTGCTGTTAAGACAATTAATAAAATAAAGAGAAACAAGATTATTAAAACTCCTCGAGTAATACGTGTGCCAAAAAACAGGAGGAATGTTACCCTTGATTCCAATCTTTGCAAAACTTAGCGCGTTAGGAGCTCTTAGCGGTAGAGCTGCAGGAATTGCAAAGGTGGTTAAAGATGCTCAGTCGGCAAAAAAACAATTAGCAGAGTTATATCTAAAACCTTATAAAAAAGGATACGGATTGTTCACGACAAAAAACTTGTAATGCAGCTGCCAAACCGGGCCTTGTCAAATATCGATTTACAATCATACGCTAAACGTTTAAAAATTCCTAACTTTTGCGGCATTTTTATGAGAGATGATTTACCAAAGCAGGTTCAAAATATCGAATGCGGTATTGTAAATTTGGATGATAAAACCAACCTTGGTACACATTGGGTGGCTTACATAAAACGGGGGAAAGATGCAATTTACTTTGACAGTTTTGGAGACTTAAAACCTCCAATAGAAATTGTGAAATATTTGACAAGTGGCAAAAATGGCAGCTGTCATCTTATTAAATATAATCACCAGGCATTTCAAACTTATAATTCTGTAAATTGCGGGCATTTACGTTTACAATTTTTGCACGACGCCATGTGTTAGCTTCCTACCAGTTTACTGCGAGAAAAAGACCTGTCCAGACCTGTCCAGATTTGTCAAGACTTGCAGATGTGGGAGGATGACGTCATCGTCTGAGGATGTACTTATAGTATGGGAAGTCTGAGTTGTACACATTCGCATTATGAAGCAGCAACGATACTATAAATATCGAATGCAGTTCAACCGCTTTATTGAAGATCTGGAGAAATTGAAAAGAGATATTGAAATATATTGCAAATTAAAAGATATTTCAAAGGAACTTTTTTTGTTTGAAATTAAGCGAGCGGCAGCCAGACCTGAACTTGTTAATAAGCCAGTTTAAACATGACTTGGTGTTGTATGACAAAGAACGTCAGGAATAAATACAGCAGCAGCAAGCAGGTTCACTTTTACCCGATTGTCGAAATTCGTCAGAAAGAAGAAGAAGAGGAGGACGATGAACTTCCATACAATTACTGGCAGTTGTGTGCACTCGACAGGATGAGGTTTAAGAATAGAATAGATATAAAATGTCTCTATTGTTAGAACCTATCTTAAATAAACAATTGCAATGTATACTGAATAAGGATGTAAAAGGAAAAATAAAACCTTTTGTTTAATAAAAAGCTGTTTTATTTCCAGTAAGATTCTTAGAGCAGGAGGAGGAGAGTCGTAGGCTGATGAGAATGTAATTAAAATTATAGGTCTTCAGATGTTTTGTTTCAGTTCTAGTTAAACCGTCTACTATTAAACATGTCCTGGACGTTTACCTTGTAATATCCACCCCTGCTTATAAGGGTTGTAATATTTATTTCCCACGGGTTAGCTCATAACTCGGAGATAGGTTCAATCGTTCCCTCAGATATACCATACATAAGCAAAACACACTAACGGAGTATCCTGTACAACATTTATTCTATATAACTATCGTACATAAGTAAATATTGGTGTAATTAATTAAATGAGATGTTTATTGCTCGAAATTAACGATCGTATAAAAACGCGGCTTCCTGGTTCTCGCGGAGACGGATTCTACGGACGGTAGCCGCTTCCTGGTTGTAGCGGGCGTGACCTCGTGCACGATTCGTTCGAGGACGTCGTGGTCGGCCGGGCGGCTACTTCGTAGCTCTTCGGGACGGGCTGCGCGCTGATTGCAACGCCGGGCAGTCTGTCAAATTCGCCAATCTGCGAATTCTGGTTTTTTGTCAACAAACAACAAATTAAAACTGTTAACGCGAGTTCTCACCCTATTTGTGCAGCTACAGTTTGTTGTTAAAATACTCTGTGGGGTTCGCCGCACGACGGGACTTCGCTTGTAACTCGATTTATCAAATGGACAGGATTTTCGAGGTTAGCAACTTCGGCACCTCCACGTGTATTCTTCGGCGAGGTTGACGGTTCGGTCCGCAGAAATCCCAGGCAAGACGGCCGCTGCAATTCTCAAGGATTAACACAGGTAATTTCCAATTAGATAGCTTGAAGCTTCTAATTCTGCTTGAATAGCATGGCGCCAAATTTAAAATGCAAGGGAGCTGGGATTTCAATATTACCTTAGTTATTACTGAATTACAAACTGTTTTCGGTGTAGGATTTTTACAAGGAAAATATTGCTGGCGTGGCAGGCGTTTCTTGTGAAACCACTAACTTGAACTCAGCTTATTAGGAGGTCTCGGGAAAATATTGCTGGCGTGTCAGGTGTTCCTTGCGAAACCACTAACTTGAACTCAGCTTATTAGGAGGTTTCGGGAAAATATTGCTGGCGTGTCAGGCGTTTCCTGCGAAACCACTAACTTGAACTCAGCTTATTAGGAGGGTTAGAGGAAAATATTACTGGCATGTCAGGCGTTTCCTGCGAAACCACTAACTTGAACTCAGCTTATTGGGAGGGTTAGAGGAAAATATTGCTGGCGTGTCAGGCGTTTCTTGTGAAACCACTAACTTGAACTCAGCCTCGGAACGGTTCCCCAGGTACTGGTAGAGTCGACGGAGGAACTCTCTGGATAGGACAGGATGAAGGATCGGGAACTAGGTGTTTGCTGGAATGAATGCTAGAGGAGAATCAGGAATCTCTTGGAAATCTCTCTTGAAATGCGTTCTGCAAGCCCTTTTATATGCTCTGCAAAGCCATTAGGTGGGGAGGAACGGCGCGCGTCTCGCCTTTGTTCGCGCTGTTTTCACGGGAGGAACTTCGGTCTGCGCTATCTTATCTTGCTGAAACACACCGGATTCTTGATAACGCGAAAGGTCGGCGACGTTTAAATTTGCAAATATTATTTAATATTGAACTAATCACATTCAAACGGGAGCTAGCGTTACAACCTTGTCTGGAAATGAATCTGTTCTCACAGCTCAGTATCCATCCATACATCTGGATCCGGAATCTGAATACGTTATAGGATTAATCAGTTTTGAAGCTTATAATACTATACCTAATATTGATTCGAATAATAATAAATTTCATTATACTGATATTGATGGTAAACAAGCTGTAATTGAAATACCTCACGGTTCATATGAAGTTGCCGATATAAGTCAATATATTAGACATGAGCTGAGTGTAACAAAGTCTAAGCCACTCTCTCATCAAGCGGGTAGTGCTAATGATGTACTAGAAAAAAATATGGTGCAGCACCAAGCAGAACCTGTGCTACAAATTAAGCCTAATAATAACACGCTCAGGAGTGAAATTAAATCATCCTTAGCAATCAATTTTACTGCTAAAGATAGTATTGGACAGTTATTAGGTTTCAAACCTAAGAAATTGAAAGCTTATGGTAGATATATTTCCGATAATCCTGTAGATATATTTAAAGTTAATACTATATGTATTGATTGCAATATCGTAACTGGTACTTATCACAACAGCAATGCTGTACACCGAGTTTATCAATATTTCCCTACAGATCCGCCAGGATTTAAGATTGTAGAAAATCCCTCTAACGTTATATATCTACCAATCAATACGAGAATTATTGATAACATTGTCATACAAATACTGGATCAAAACGGTAAATTGGTCCATTTCTGCGGAGAAACCATCACGGTAAGGTTGCATCTCAAGAAACAAAATGGTGGTTAGATACAACTCTCAGCAGCAGCCGCAGCAAACATATATTAGAGATGATCAGTTTGTTTCGAACATCAGTAGGCTACCTGCAGTCGATAGATTAACATCTGGCAATAAACTGTTTCTAAAATCTTTAGGTTTGAAGCTAACTGCTACTAGAAGTGACGGCGAAGAAGAAATCAAAAAGAAAAAACATCTGGACTGTTATTAAATTAAATTTTACTGTTAATATTCGAAAAATTTTAATATTCTGTAATATTAAGAGCGCTTGTTTTGCATCAAATAAAAATGACGACTTCTGAAATACTAAACGTTACTGAAACAGCTTTTCAAGATAACTCGATTGTCTATGCGGAGAAACATACGCATTAGCCCTATTCTTCTACAACATTTAATAATAACGATGAAATACGAATACCTATTTTACATCAAGATGTGTACACTTTACCGTGCAACAGTGTCATATGTTTCGAAGGTAAATTGTTAAAGGATGCAGATAGTAAAGCTACTGCAACGGGATCATTTGCAAATTTAGGCAAATCTCACCTACTAGATGAAATTAGATATGAACTTAATGGTGTAGTGGTTGATCGTGTAAGAAATGTCGGCATAACTGCAACTATGAAAGCCTACGTGTCATATAATTCGACTCAAAGTATTCCTTTGGAGAATGCAGGTTGGACGCCTACCAAAACATCTATTGACGGATTGGTCGATTCAAAAGGTAATTTTCAGATATTTGTCCCCTGCGAAATGTTGATGGGAGTTTTTGAAGACTTTAGAAAAATTTTACTAAACGTTCGACAAGAATTATTACTTATTAGAAGCAATCAATATTTAAATGCTGTTATTAATACGGTCGATGAAAAACTTAAAGTAGAATTAACAAAAGTGTATTGGAGAGTACCACACATTTCGGTGGCCGATGTAAATCGTTTAAAATTATTAAAATACATTGAGCAAAGTAGTCAGTTGGAAATCAATTTTAGAAGTTGGGAATTGCACGAGTATCCTGCATTACAACAGACAAAACGACACACTTGGGCTATAAAAAATGTTAGTCAAGTAGAAACTCCACGTCACATTATTGTAGGCTTCCAAACAGACCGAAAAAATAAAACTGTTAAAAATATGGCCCAATTTGATTCTTGCGATTTAAGAAATATTACACTTTACCTCAATTCCGACAGATGTCCCTATGATAATTTAAATCTGGAATTTGCCAGCAATCGATATGCGCAGTTGTATGAAATATTTGCAGGTATCCAATCATCTTACTACGGGCATGACAGTCAGCCTGTTCTTACGCCCGCACAATTCAAAAGTATAGCTCCGCTAGTCGTAATAGATTGTTCTAGACAAAATGAGTCATTAAAAGGCGGTGCTGTAGATATTCGACTTGAATTCGAAACCAATACTGATATACCGAAAAACACTTCAGCTTACGCATTGATTTTATTCGATTGAAAAGTGAAATATAATCCTTTTACCAGTGACATAAAAATAGTTAGCTAGATACTAGTTCGACTAGTTGCAGATTGATTGTTCTTTCGACAACATTAGCGATGAAATTTATAGATATTCAAGGCTTTCAGTATAAAAATAGCAACTTTATTTGCAAAGAAATAGCTGTATATGATAGTGATACAAATGTTACAATCCATCGGATAGTAACGTATGGGTCATAAGTTTTGAGAAAATGCTTAATCAGCAAAATAACGATATTTATTCAAACGAAAATTAATGGTTAATTTTAGATCTTTTAACAACATAAAAACTAATCTCAATAACAACAAAACACGATTTGTTTACCGGTTTCACGACAACTAGATCAGACATCAAAATCCAGCAGAAATTTCAAGGCCACTTTTTCTCAAAACTTATGACCCATACGTTAGAACCGCCGATACCGTACGAACACCTTTCAAATTTGTTAAGTCATTTTGCTGTTTTAGATGCTTAATTGCATTTCACGCCTTTGGGGCAGTTTGTTGCTGTCTTGAAACCATTTTCAATCTTTGCGCGCGGGTTCAATCTTATCTTCCGCACATTTGATTCAGGTCATTTTGGTATTTTAAATAGCCACCTAGGCTTTAGGGCAGCGTGCCCGTATGCTAAACCCTTTTAGTTCTTTATTTGCCTCCATCGCCTAATTCCAGAATCACGATTTCGCACATATTTAGCTCCAAAAGCAGTATTTTTCGTCGGTTGGAGCTCCCCTCTGATGGCGTTTTTCCGAATTCCGAATCTTCTAGAAAGCACGCCGTTGAGGCGTGATGCCATTGGTGCCGGTATTAATTTGTTTCATTTTATCGCCCCGCGATTGGCTGCCGAGGTTTAGTCACGTGGGGACGCGATCAAGGTGACCTTTGCCAACGCTTCCCTCTGGGCATTCAGCCGAGAGCCGTCGAACGAACAAGTGTTCGGATAGTGTGTGCGTTCGTACGGCGCTCCCGCCCTTGGCGGGGGCGTCAGCCTTTTTCCCGTCAAGTGCTGCTTCAGCAATTATGTGAAAAACGTTTTCGCCTTAAGTGGCAGTTGTCCGCAGCCCGTTGCAAAGAACGCTCGTGTGGTGGTTGTGAGTCGGAGTTTTTCGAATTGTCTTCGGCGTAGCGTGGGTGTTTGGAGCCCAGTTCCTGCTTCCGTAAGTAAGGGGTCGTGCCCCCTTCATCTCGACCTACGAGGATCTGTTCCGCAGAACGAAAGTGGCCCATTTTTCGTCGTCCCGTTGTACGCGTCCTGGACGCGTCTCACGTCGCCATTAAGGCGATTGTGC
>CALNHX010008409.1:0-61098 GCA_940337035.1 Agriotes lineatus | reverse complement strand
GGGGACCAAATATGTCTATAGCTAGATGCTCGAACCTCTTGGCCGGCGTAGGCGTTTGTAGAAGGCCAGCGGGCTTCAGGTTCGTAGCCTTGAAACGTTGACAGTCGTGGCAGTGCTTTACGTAGTCCGCCACAAACTTTTTCCTGCCAGGCCAGTAGTACCGGGTTGAGATGCGGAGGTAGGTCCGTTCTTCCCCGTAGTGACCTGCTTCAGGGGCGTCATGGTACTTTTGTAGGATTTCGATCCTTTCTTGGGTGGGTACCACCTGTTGTGCTTCCTCGGCGTCTATGTCGGGGGAGTAGCGGTATAGTACTCTATTCATCAGGTAACCTCGAGAGGTCCACTTGGTGTAGTCGACGGCTGCGGGCGTCGGATTCTCAAAGCACTCACTTCAGAGTGAGGAGCCACTTCAGGGGTTGGTGGTCCGTGGCGAGGGTGATCGGGCTTTCCTCTATGTATCCTCGGAACTTGGTGACGGCCCAGATGACGGCAAGAGCCTCACGCTCCGTGGTGGAGTATTTACGCTCCGCTGGTGAAAGTAGGCGACTGGCATACTCCACGGGTCGTTCGTCTGGTCCTAACCCTTGAGCTAAGAGGCTACCCAAGGCGTAGCGGCTGGCGTCCGTCCTTAGCGTAAAAGGGAGATTGGGGTCGGCCTGTCTGAGGATCGGAGCGGTGATGAGAAGACGTTTCAGCTCCTCAAAGGCGGCTCCTTGTGGAGGTCCCCATGTCCATCCCTGCGTCTTCTTTAAGAGGTTGGACAGCGGAGCGGCTACGCTGACAAAGTTGGGGATAAAGCGGCGGTACCACGACGCCGTCTGGAGGAAAGACCGTAGCTGCTTGAGGGTCCGCGGTGTCGCAAACTTCAAGATGGCGGCTGTCTTCTCTGGGTCGACTCGTAATCCCTCTGAGCTTATAAAATGTCTCAGATACTTGGTTTGAGAGCACCCGAACTTGCACTTATTTTGTCGGACATGTAGTTTAGAATGTTCTAGTTGTTTGAGGACGGTCTGGAGGTCCTGGATATGCTGTTCCCCATCGGCCAACAATACCAAAATGTCGTCATGGTAAGCGAGGATGGTTACTTCAGGTATCTTTGCCCGGAAACGGTCTATTGTTCGCTGGAAGGTAGCTGCCGCGTTCCGCAGTCCAAATGGCATCCGGTTGAAGCGGTACAATCCGAATGGAGTAACAAAGGCTGTCTTGTCTCGGTCCTCGGGACGGACCTATATTTGCCAATATCCGGCCCTTAGGTCCAGTGTGGAGATGACGTTGGCCTGGGTCGCGTGCAGGAGGTCATCCATTCTAGGTAGCGGATAGGAGTCCACTGTTGTGATCTGCGGTAGTTTACACAAATCCGTGTTGACTTATCTGGTTTTGGGGCCATCACCACCGGGGCGGCCCAGGGGTATCACATTCTTGAATCACCCCTAGGGATAGCATCTCGTTGAATTCATTCTTTAGGATGGCCTGCTTGTGGGGAGGTATCCGGTACGGGTGAACGGCAATAGGAAGGGGCGTACCGGTCTCTATGCGATGCTCGCCATGGGGAGTGGGTTCTCCCCCTAAATCGAAGCGGCTTCTATGGGCTTCAAGCAGGCTGTTTACTTGTTGGCGTTGCGCCGGGGTCAGAGCTTCCCCTTCTGTGGGCGTGAGCTTGAGAGGTTCCGGGCTCACCAAGGCGATGTTCACTGCACGTTTAAAAGTTCAGATTCGAGATCCGTATTTACATGCCGCTGTCAATGGCGGTTTCAACTAATCGTCTGAAGTTGCAGTTTTCCAGATAGTCGATCTCCCTACAAGCCAAGGGACCTACTCGCTATATAATCTGGTTCGTATATAAGTGCCAGGGACCGAATCCAAGCGAGCGTGACCCACTACCAGACGGGAAAGATTCAAGTTATAAACACTATTGTGATTTATTTTCCGATTTTTAATATAATTTAATTTGACCTGTATATAGTTAAAACTTATTATATGCTTAGAAAAGTAATTCTCTTTTCTTTTTCTGGGTAATAAGCTTAAGACTAATAAGTGATACTTTGGCTTTTTCTGAGCTACCCTGGGAGCCGGTTTTACCCCGGCATTTTGTAGCAAACATTTTAATTAAACTAAATTAAATTAAAATACCCAGACAGGCTACAACACGATTGTTTTGCAAAATGCGAAACATCATCAGTAGTTATTATTTTATAACATTTATTCAATACCTAGCTTTCACTAAACGCCGCATAACTAAGTAGCTGACGCTCGTACTCAAACCAGCCATACTTGATCAGTAAAACATCACTTTTCTAAACAAGTTGCGTAATATACTATTACTGTTATTGTTATTGATTACTTTTGTTATTTCGTTATTACGCGCTTTTATTTTTTACAATTATTTGTTAAATACGTTTATTTCATTTTGCATCAATAATCTTATTTATTGGCTCTTGATAACTCGCGTAAAATGGCTGTTATGGCCCTAGGGCCTATAAAGTTGCTAAGCAGTATAACAAGCACGAACAATGTCGTATAGCAGCACCAATAATCTGCATAGAAACCATAGTACACCCAAAATTAACAGCCCCGGCACAGCGTTGACGCAGTAGTCTGTAGTAAAAATACTGAATCCTTGAATTTTATCCATTTTGAGAAACAAAATGAAATTAAACGTTGTGTGTACCATGTGTCTAATCACGATTATGCCTTTAATACATAAATAACTATTACTGTTTTCCGGCCGAATATTACTGGCTTAAAGTAGTATTTTTATACCGTGTAATCCGGGTATGCCCCATTATGCTAATATTTGCGATTTTACTTCCCTCCTCTGAAAGACGTCATTGTAAGAAAATCGTCTTCTGTGATTTCTTTCGATATTCACGTTTCAGGGTCCCTAAATGACGAAAAACATGTTTTCTTAAATCCGCCTGTCTGTTCGTTTGGCGTTGTAGCCCAAAAGCTTTTTGTTGGAGGAAAACAACATTTGGCGTGCAGATTAGATATCCATCTGGCTCAAAACCGAATATACTTTCGGTCAAATACAGTGTGTCTAAGACCAGTATAAGGATCTCGTTAATAGATACAAATTTGGTTAAATGGGAAAACAGTTAAGTAATTAAAAGACTAATAAAATGACGCCTAGAAATCCTTGATTTTTCATTTTTGAGTTATTTGAAAGAAAACCAAATTTTTGGATTTTCAATTTTATTTTTTCTGGCGTTAATATTAAAGTTAGAGAGAATCTAACAAAACTTCTTTATAGCAACCTTTAATGGACTTGAATATTACGTTATTAATTTTTTATCCGACGTTTTGTCTCCGAGCAACTATCATCAACTTCATTTTTTAAATACGGTCCTTATTTTCTGATGTAAAATTTTAGAAGTCATTTTTATTCCGAATTCAACAATATGCCATAACCACAAGCTATAGTTTAATTACATTTCAAGTCTTTTTAACCATCATCAAGAAATTTATGGATACGGAGCTGTGCCCTAAAGCATTTCATACGTTGTTTCAGCTTTTGAAATTTAAAGAAAAGACTAATGCGCCACACTGCATGTTTTTAATCCTTAATAATCGCGTATGGTCTTGGAATACAAATAAGTTTCAATAGTACGTAATCAATTTATTGCTTATTTTTCCTTATAGTGATCCAATAGATACAGCGTGAAGACCTTAAAAAATATATTCTTTTCTTCCTTTAATATTGTTAGATTCAAAATTTTAAAATATACGCATTTTAAGTTGCTTCACAACAATAACTGTGAAAACAGCTATTTACGTTAAAATTTAGTGTTAGAATTTGAATTTTTTGAACTTTACACCTAAATGTGTTTACAAAGTTAAAATTTTATATCTTGTTATTTACTGACAAGTGTATTCAATAGCTACATAACACAAAGTGCTAGTCAAAAATGTTGGAATTGTTACTAACTAGCTACGCTTTTGTGTTTTTATATAGGTTTAAAAATATTCTTAACTTGTCAACAAAGTTGTGCGTCGGTGTCGAGCATGATACCCGTTACAGAATTTTTAAATTAAAATGCCAAAGGAATTCAATACGATTTGATCCAGTTCTTTTTACAATTATGAAAATAGGACATAATCTATAACTAATATTGAAGCATTATTATATACCTATCATGTTAAACACTTTTTACCTGTATAGTTCTGCGGGAGCTTTAAAAAGCTACATGTGTGTGGTTGGGTTGGGTATTATGGTTTAACATGTTTTGTGAGTTTCCATTAAATGAGAGGTGAGGGATGTGGTTTTGTTTATTCATTTAAAGTATAAAAGTACAGTCGTGTGCAAATAAATCTGGGACAGTGTTTTTTTCACATGCAGATTCAGTTAAGAATTTGAAGAATATTTCCATGGATTTCCTCTTATCAGAGAGAGTTAAGGGTTTCAGTACCTGTTAAAGTTTAATGTAACTCTTTCTGATAGCAGGAAATCCATGGAGATATTCTTCAATTCTTAACTGAATCTGCATGTGAAAAAAACACTGTCCCAGATTTATTTGCACACGACTGTACATGTATCTATTTGTTTGTGACTTTAAGTCTTAAGACTAATCATTCTTTACCACCGGGTGGTGGCCTAGTGGTAAGAGTGACGGACTAGTAATCACAGCGATCAGCGGTCCCGGGTTCAAAACCCGGGGAAGGCAATAGTTGACGAATAAAAGCGTAGAATATCAGTCCTTCTCAGGACTAACCAGGAATACCTGAAGACGTGAGTAGATCAAAAACTCCCGAAACGTCGTGTGATTATACACCCTAGACAGTGGAAAAAGTCCGATAAAACACATCATAATAGACCACTGCCAAAAAATGACATTCAGAGAACAATTCTTTAAATATTAGTATTGACAAAATAAATAATTTTTAGATAGGCAATTTTGTAGTAGGTATACTTATTTCTTAGAATTTAAATCGGGGTAATTTTGAAGGTAAATTAATATTTTCAGACAAAAATAACAAATGTCAGTTAAATGATGCAATTGCAGTACTATTTGTTGATGTATGTTGGTATGCAATTGATTTATAAGATTCTTCAAAAGTTAAATAAGACTTTGATGGCGCTCAGGGAATATCGATGTAGCTTTGTTGATAAACAACAATTTCATTGCTATTTTTAAATGTGCCTTTAGTATCCAAATACACAGATGAAGTTGAATCATCAGCAGATCACGTGCTCGGCATTTACGCAAGGGTAGATCCAAAACCAAAAAAAGCTGTTTTGAAAACAAGAAGGAAGTGCTCGAAATCACGTAGACGATTTTGCTAGACGTCTAGAATTTCAGAGAACGTCGGGCTGAGGAGAAGTAATGAATATTCAAATCAGGAAAACTGGCTGTTTTATGGCGGTGACGTCACGCTCACTGGTTTATATGAGATGGAAGTCGAGGTGCCAACGTCAGTTGCTACTCGCCAGGCAGTGCTACATTAGTTAGTTTGGAGTTATGTGTTCGAAATCCGATTTCTAATACTCTTATGTGTCAATGAATCGCAAAGTTTTAGCGTTTTCATCGAAATATATTTCAATAGTCAGGTAAAAATAGTTTGATTACTTTTGCTTGTTTCGGGAACATATTGCTTAGTTGCAACCTGTACTAATTTTTCTCATAAGATTTTTAACTTAATAACACTTGGTGGCTTTCAGCGTAATTTATTATTTAAGATTAATAATTAAATTTAACAATTCGCCAAGAGACGAGTTTCCCAATATTTAAACTATCATTATTTCGAATTTTAGGTACCTAATCGAAATTCCACCACTTTTAAATTTCTCTTTTTACAGATTAAATAAAAACCTCTGTACTCGCCAAGGCAGTCGTAGGGGAAACACAGGAAACCGCCTGGAACTTCAAGTTCTCACACAAATTCACCACGTACCGTAGCTTTGAAGTACACTCGGTTTTAGCGAATTTATCTGTTGAAAAAGGCATCAAAATGGTCCAGGAAAGTGAAGGATCTCAGCAAAGTGGAAAAGTCAGCTGCCAGACATGGGATAATACCTCTAGGTAAGGGAAAAGTAGATTTTGACCCAGTATCAAATGTAAAAGTGTAAAATACGTTGGGCTTGCTTAAGGAGACAGATGGAACTAAACCCATATTTCTTCTTTTATAGAAAAACGGGGTTCCAAGCCATCCAAACCAAAGGGCAGGACAAGAAGACGGAAGACAAGAGCAAACAAAACCCGTGGGGGCCGTTCAAAGATAGGAAAAATTTTGTGAACTTGCATAATTGTTAATTTATTATTTTATTGTTTTTATAAATGTTCCTATGGAATGTTGTTTAACTTATATTTAAACATTATGTTAGGTGCTAATCTAAATGAATAAATAAAACAAGTTTTCTCAGTCAGAGCCTTTTACTTTGCTGGAGGCGCATCGATAGATTTTTACCAATTCAAATAACTGGTTATGATACAAACGGCTGGACTTTTTGCTTTTTGGCTGTTGTATAGTGGTTTAACAGTTTTTCTCCCAGTAACCAGATCGATGCTAACCCAAAACCTGAAATGTTAAGTTTTAATAAACTTGAAAAAGACACAAAGTAGACTCTGGTTTCCATAGGCGTGCCAGTGGGAAAGACAAAAGGATGAGAGCAATGTACTCTCTTAGTAGGTTATTTTTGGAAAGGAGTGTATTTAACACCAGTTTTAAATTATAAAAAAGTGCAATATTACGCAAATAAGAAAATGTGTCTATTAAATAGAGTATGCAAGTTTAAAATAAAAGAAAACAGTTTAACAATTGTATTTATGCTAAAGCTATACTCATTATTTGCAAATGCAAATGTTATGTGCTTGTACCTACCAATAACTAAAACAAAGAAGCTTCCTTGCATGTCATCCATGTTTACGGTATGGTTGGTTACTTCAGTAACACGACTGACTTTGAAGCATCGGTCTCTTTTGGGCAGATAGTTTTGATACCATTTTTCTATGAGTCCTACTTGATGTAACCTTTTGATTCTGAAAATTGTGTATACGTGAATTTTAAAAACTAAGAACTAAATACCGTGCATCTTGAAGCATAAACTTAGTTTCAGTAAAGAGAAGAAAAGAAATTTTTATATTCTAAGCAAACGTCAAAATAAGAAAAAATCCTAAAAACTCTATTAAATGTCTATATGTTCTAATATGAAATGAAGCTATGTTTATGTTGATAGATGCTTGTAAAGTAATTATAAAAATATAAGTGTGCAGACAGAAATTAAATACAAATTCAATAACATTAAATATTAAATAATACATAAATCTAAAAACATCGTAGAATAAAAATATTTTGCAAATTAATAACAGGAGTTAGACATTTTAAGTGTATAGGTATTCGTATTTTCATCTTTTTTCAGTTATTGAAAATAGAAAATATATTAACCCTTAAAAAACATCTCATTAGCTGTCCCTCTCTTCTCAATGGGCAAATAATAATAGATTATAAAAGGGTCTCTCACCGTGAAACTGTAATAGAGCCATATGACAAAAGCGCATCTTCATTTGTCTAATACATATATCATCAAACAAAGAAATTTGTTCTAACAAATCAACTCTAAATTCAAACTTCAATATTTACTTCTAAACTTAAAAACACTTTAATATAGCAGAAAATCTTGCTTTAATCTTAAACTTCAAATAAAAATATGACCTCTCCGATTAATCGCTTAGTCCTGATAGTTTATTTTTATTACTTGGTTCAGTTTGATGTTAGTACACACGCGCAAGTCACAAGCGGGAAGATTACGTTCTTGCGATTGACGTATGTTTAGTTTCTTTGGGAATTACATTCAGCGCATTCTTTACCGTGCAAAGGCGGGAAAATGCATTCTTGCCTAATGTGAGGCATTTGAGTGAGCAAGTGGAATAGTGCGGCGCGAGAAGCGCTTGTTAGTTGCGTATTGAGGGTCCCCTTAGTGTTAAATAAACTTTCAACTGCGGCTAAATGCCGGATCAGTCCTGAGGCTCCTTAATAATTATGAATAACGAGAGGTGAGAGGTAACAAGTGCTGTTCATTAAATTATCCTTTATATCACATTTTATGGATATAGCGGCTAGCTGTCTCCACTTGTGCTCACCTTTCGAGACAATTCGGCTTCGAAACTTTCCACGCATGGTACATGCCTGACGTCATCCTCAGAGAACAGCTTTATACCACATCGTCGAGATGTCTGAACAAGGCCGCACGCCGCAAGGTTGATCTTTACAGTTAACCATAAACACCCTTCCCCCAATTCAAGGTAGATGTATAGTAATTGTTTGAATTATATGTGTTATCGCGGAAAGTGAGTTTAACTGCAACATTTTTCAAACATTTTCTCTACGTTCAGCTCTTCCATTGACATCTTGTACGCTAGTGTAAGTCAGATCATTAGCTTCCAGTAATTTCGTGATTGCATTTTTAATAACTAGAAACTCCACATTGGTCGAATAAAATTATTTGAGATAGCTTGTACACATGATGACGTCCTCTAAAAATCAGGATTAACATTTTTAAGTATATGCCATTTTGCTCGTTGAAGTTATCTACTAGATAGCTTGTTAAATTTACTATCTTGTTTTATTATGTACTGTTTTATTTAATGTACATCAGTTGGCAGTGCCTGGGCTGGTTTATACAGCACTCTAAAGAAGTGTTTGGTTTTTCCCCTGTCTCGAATACTAAAGGGGTTAAATGTAATTGACTTAATAATTTGTGGCGCCAAGGCTTCTCAGCTAATTATGTACTACCCCAATATAGCGATTTCAAAAACTCGCTCTCTGTTCCGACTGTGAGCTAAGCTCTTCTGTGAGGAGGGCCGAACATCATCGCGTTGGGGAGTGTAACCATTGTAGTAATCATCCACTTGATTTAATAACCCTTGGGGTGATTTGAAGCATCAAAATTTATACAAAATGACAACCTCGCTTGATATTGCCACCTTGAAGAAGGCATATTTTGCCGGGTGATGGGGCTTGCGTGCTCTAATGATCTTGAAAGCTATGCCGGCGGTAGCTTGGCTACTGGCAGGGTTTCCCTTGCCGGACGCAGCAGAGCTTGTTTTCCATCTACCCTCTTTGAGATGTATAGATGATACCATAATAAACGTCACTATATGTATATCCAGCTTTCCTATGCATTTCCACAGAAAAAAGATGATGTGCTCCTTTAAACAGCTGTATTTTTGAAAATGCGTTTCTAAACTGTTAATACAACAAATCTTACGTCGCTGAGATCATTCAAAAATGCCATTTGATTCGTTGCAGTTCAAAACTCTGATATCATTCTCTAAACTGTTTTTTGGGTAAACATTTTGAATTTGTTTGTGTCAATTTTTAATTGCATATGAGTCGGCTTTTAAATTAGGAGATAATTAAAAAAGGTTAACAAAATTAACGACGACAATAGCAAAATAAATTATGTAAAATATCTTTAAATTGCTGAAAGAGTCTGTAAATATCTACAGTGTATTCCCGGATTGACTTTGCGATAGGTGTAATGAATAAACAATTTTTTAGTATGGCTTTCGTCTTTTTCCGTCTGCTTGGTATAAAATTGATTTTTACCAAATTACAGTTCAGATAGGATCCAGTTGGCAGAGTTACCAGCGGCAAACCACAACCGAGCGCCCCTGGTACTGCAGATATGCAAAGTGTCCATTGTTGCACCTCGTACACCGACCAATTTCTTTGAAGAAAGCTGTATAAGTTGTTCCAGGATCAGTTCCAAAACTGATATATGCTACTTTCCATTATCAGGGACGCCACCTCCTTTTAAACAGTCATTAAATCACTTGGAAAGTGCTTCTAGCATTATTGTTGGGGAGTTGTTCATTATTTCTATGGGGATAACTTCAGAACCCGCAGGTTTATGACCTATCGTGTATTTTAGTGCTTCTGTAACTTCTTATAATGATATATCTCTTACTTCTTCATCCACCGGTTCGGTTATGTATTCCACTGCCCTAAATTTAGCTCTTTTTTTTGTTAGTAGCGATTGGTAGTAATTTTTCCAAGCATTTATTTCAACTGGGTCTTTTGTCAGTACTAAATTGTGACCTAATAATTCTAATCCCATTGAGATTAAGCGTTCATTTGTATCTGACCAAATTCTAAGGCGGCTCAGAAATCTTTTATGTATGGCAATAGATACCTTTGGGTTTCTGTCTGAGTCCGAGACAAATCGGGATTCTTTCCAAAATTAAAAATTTTACAAATCATGAGGAACAAGCCGCTCATCGCTCAAACCCTCACACTTGGAGGACCAGGATCTTCTTTTTAGAGTTTTCTCTCTTAGTCGATGAGTTTCAGATTTAAGACCCTGGAAACGCCCTCGCCCTTTTACATTTTAATAGGATTTCTGGCAGTATTGATCGATGTTATAACAGACAGAAAAGAAAACCTAGAATTTCTAAAACAGACCTATTGACGTGAGTCGGTTTCTCTAGGGTCTTTACCAGCCCTTTCTCTCCTCCTTTTTTCAGTAGCAACTGAAGGCGGCGTAAAGATGTGTAGATAGAAGAGAGAAACCCATAACTCTCGAATAATCGAATAGCTCCGGGCCTCATAAAATAATAAGAGTTAGCCAAGTAAGGCTAGACAGGAAAGATATAGAAGAAGATATCTGATTCGAGATCAGTTGAAGAAAGAGTACAGATCTAGCTAGGGCACCTGGGCACCTCAGAATTGCCAGTTTCCGTACTAACAAGAGGTGAGCCCCTGAGGGCATATTTATCTTTTCTTACAATGTGCGAGCGTTTTTAGTTTAGGTGGATTTAGCGGCGACCTTTTTAACTCTTCTAACTCGGGAGCCCGGCTTCGACTTCATTGTTCAAGTTATTTCAAAAATTCGACTGCAATAGGGACACTTCACTGCTCTGTTTATTTCACGGCCTGCTGAATTGTGTGACAAACCGTGACGTCACACAATTCAGCAGGCCGTGGTTTATTTATTCGTCTCAAATCCACCCCTAGCTGCCGTTTGGTCTGATATTTCAGTCAAGGCTGATATGGAATTAATCAATTTCTCTTGGAAATTCCTTAAGATCAACTCGGCCTCAGGTACCTTTATTAGATTTTAAAGTGCTTCAGTGAGATGTGAGTTGTCTTCAGTAATGTGTATAAATTAGGGGGCTGTCTCTCAAGTAATTCATATTCTTATATGGGTATTTCGCCACTCTGCAAATTAAAATATTAAATAACGAAAATATTAACAACGAACCTTTCGAGGGACAATCTGCCCTCGTTATCCTTCCAGTGAAAAAATATAAGTTTCTTGTTCGTTTTAATTGTTATTCGTTGATAACGAGGGCAGATTGTCCCTCGAAACGTTCGTTGTTAATATTTTCGTTATTTAATATTTTAATTTGCAGAGTGGCGAAATACCCATATAAGAATATGAATTATGAATTCACGCCACAAAGAAGTTTCAGAGATTGTCTCTCAAGTAGTTATTGACTTTATTTAAAGTTATTGCTTGTTTTCTGCGAATGTAGCCCGCACTTTGTATAACCGAGTTTAACTGTTTTGATGTCGAGCTCCCTCCCATTATTTGCACAGAAGCTCTCTTTATTTTTTTGCTGTGTTGTTTACTTGTCCTATTGAGATTATTGGACTCCCTTGACAATTAATTAACAGAGCTTTCATTTTATAAATTAATTTATGTGTTGCATGCTATGACTATTTGGATTTACACTTTTCGTTTCCTGTTATGTAGCCCCGGTCATTAAGACGCGCTCTTCATGCTAGTTTCAAAAGTTGTGTTTAGCTGTTCACTGAACAGTTGTTTTAAGAAAGTGTACGGACAAAGTGAACTCGAACTGGTAAAGCAGGACAATCGGAGGCGTCATACCATTGCCTCTTAGCGCAAATCAAGCTGTGATCAGTGCGGTCCGATGTTGTCAAAAATCTCTATTACAGCTTAACCTGTTATAAATTGTCATTTCTGAAAAGCATTTTTTGTACATTTACCATCACATAGCATTTTAGTTGTACTGTGTCCACTATACTTGCAGTTTAAGTATTTTTTCAGGATAATAATAGAAACTAGATTGGCGAACTAAATTATTTAGCTATAAAACAAAATAGTTTCTTTCGGCAAATTTTTGTACGTTAGAAGGTATACATTTTTATTTTGAATTAAAAAAAAGCATCTTTGAGATTACTAAACCAGGTAGAAGTAGAGTATTTACCGGGTACATTAATGTTCTGACGCATCCATTGGGAATTTGAAATTTTAGAAGCTTTCAGGAACCTAATCTACTATAACGCGACTTTAATATTGCAGTTTTTCCTAAATCCATCTAGCTCAACATTTTCAGTGACTAGCAAATTTTAAAATTCTAAAATTCAACCCATATGTAATAGGCATATTCTATTACTGACTCTTGTTTATAGGTTTGTGATAGTGGAAAATTTGGTTAACTTTGTTGCGAGAAAATACAACGTATTCATTGTATAAAATTTAAGCGGGAGTTACCAATTCCTAGAAAATGCAATAATACTGCTTCGTTGTATTAACAATTTCATTTTCTTCTTCTTCTTCTTCTTGCTTTTAATTAGGTTGTGTGCCAGTTTAATACCAGTTTTTGTGCTATAAACTGTTTTTGTACCCGTTCGTTGATCTTCCGGCACTTCTACAAAGTTTTTGCTAGGTTGTTTGACAAATCTAAATTGATGTTTATTCTTATTCACTTGTTGGTTGATCATATTTTATGGTGGTAGTTTTATTTTAGAAACAAGTGTTTTTAATATAACACCGCAACCGGGTTCCTTAACCACTCGACCATGCTGTTACCAATAAAAATATCTTAATATTTAGAAATCCAACTACTCACTCTTCATTTATGAGCCTGAGGTATGGTGTATCCTGATGCATAATCATTGCAATTTGCTCATTAAAAAAATCTTCAGAACCTAGAAAATAAAACAACTTGTAATAAAATATCCATTTTTCTGCATAATTACGTCGAGTGCATATAATGAATACAGAAGTTTTCCAAAAAGTTTTGAAACAAAAACGAAAATTTAAATGTGGTATTAAGCTTTTATAAACATGCACAAAAATCTATTAATTCTTTACGCAACACTAAAAAAATGTCAAGTACCCAAGGTCAAGTCGCAGCGGTCAGTGACAAGGAACTGCTTCTTCATATAGTAGTGCAGCTTGGTTTTCCAGTCGAAGTACACATGCTTACCCGCCACGATTTGGGCAATCATTTTGTCATAGTCGAAATCGTCCTTCATCATCCCTTGGTACAAATCACGATATTTGGACTCTTCAGATTCCTGAAACAAGCGGTTGGAGACATCGATGCAGGCTTAAAAAGTTCTCACCTTTATCAGCTTTTCAAAGTAGCTACCCTTGACGGTGCTCCAAGTGACTGTGTCCCTGTGTTCTAGGAGATCATCCACTGTGGTTATGGGGATGTCGATCTTCGGAAACGTCAGGAAAGCCACCAGGTTGCCGCAGTACGTGGTGGCAACCACCAGCACCACTAGCCACCAAGTGCCCACGATCAACCTGGCACTGTCAGCGTATGGTAAGTGCATGCCCCCTGGGGAGTTAATTTTAATATTAAATTTGAAGGATAGTTATCAACATAGGGTTAGAGTTGATCTAATTCCAGAAGCAAAAGAAAAAGAAGAAGTTTATATAAGAAAGGCAAGTTGAAGTTATTACCTTCAAAACATTCTAACCCCTAAACCAAAGAAAATCAGATTTATTTATATCTAAATTTTTTCTTGGCATCAAGGTTGGTAAAACTGAAAGTGTGTTTAGGAGGTTGCCTCAACATTCGAAATATATAACGCGCGGGACGGGGGGGAAAGTATCTCGTGACGTCATAAAATCAATTAAAACAACCGGAGTACCTTATAGACCAGGCAAGCTGGTAACCGTGCGTTCGTTCTATCTTCTGTCAACCAAGCAAGATTGGAAACCGTTCGAGTACGCACTGCTTGATCTAGACGAACACTGCATGCTGATTTAAAAATTGGTGCATTCCATTACAATTCTAATTATAATTACAGTCTTCATCCAAGTGTGGTTATTGAAGTCTATATACAGTGTGCAGGTATTGTGTGCTGCCAACTGTATCTGTCAGTTCAGTTGAATTTTGTCACTCGTCACTGTTGTTTGAACTAAGGTACTATTAAAGCTTTCTAGTTTGAACCACGTGCGTATTAGTTAACAGTGTTTTCGTTCCGATTTTTCTGCTTTCTTTTTATTTGTTTAAAACCCAGTCTTTTTTAATATGTATAAAATTAAATAACATGATCGTTGTTTTTCCGAGTTACCGCATGGGAATTGTAAAGTAACTAGAATTTGAATTTCACGTCACTTTCAGTAACTCAGAATGGTGGACAAGCTTGCTCGTATACATATAGTACCTTAAAAACAACTATATGACTGTAGAGACACCAAACCAGTTTATGCACGTTGTTCAAACTGTGTTTGATCATGAATTTGAAGTAAAAAGTGTAAAAGGAACTATAATTATGTAAACACAGAAGTACTCTCAATTAGCGCACAAAAACTGCGTAACTCGTGCCAGATAGGATATGTGTAAATAAGACTCGACAGTTTTCGTCAAGTTTCTGTGTCATGTTACAAATTAAAGGCAAGCAACACATGCAATCGAGTGACAGTTCCGTATTTACAAACAGACTACGAGGCTAGTAGGTCAAGACAACAACTCAAGCCTTTAGAATTACGTTAGTTAAAGCGCATACGAATGTAGTTTTTAATACTAGGTCGTGAAAACACGGCATACATTTCTTGTATATATAGATCTGTAATATGTCTTAGAATTTAATATACCTTTAACTGTGATTGTATATTCATTGATGGGGGCGAACACAGGCTTTAAATGTTCATAACGAAAGGGTTAAGCCTGACTCTTTCACCCTGTCTCTTATAACAACAAAATAAACTCCATCTCCTGTCAAACAACTAACCTGGGTTATTTTTTTACAAAATATAAAAAGGTGCTAAGTTTCAGACCGAATTTGGCTACCTTTATTACATTGGTCCTTCGAGCCAACAACTCCCCGGTCAAGAGGAAGCTGGATTTTGGGAAAAAATCCTCAAGCCAATCAAGTGGAACAGAAGTTAGTGCACCAATCAAGAATCCTGGGACACGCGGAACTGGACCGGATCTGCCATATCCGTAGGAAAAATTTTTTGAGGACTCGCAACAAGATTGGTATGTACTTTTCTGTGTAACTGTAACTTTAAATTAAAACCATATATGTAATGAATCTGCTAATATAATTATATAATTATAGAGGGTTGCAAATGCCTTGCAAGTATGTATACCAACCGTTAGTTCGGTTTCATAGACGGTAATAGTATATTGTATGTTAAGAGCTGAAAGTGCATTCTTGCCGCTTGCGCATGAATATTGCTGGTTGAGACGAAGTCGAAACCAGCAATCATGCAAAAGCGGCAAGCGCACTTTTAGCTCGAAATATACATACTATTTTTTCGACGACTGAGCATATTATTAATGGAAAATATCATATTTCATTTTATTGAAAATGTTAATTGACAATCAAGTTAACATTACTCGCACAGTCTATTAGACATGTGATGCGATTATTTCGACAAATGACGGGCATTGTCAAGAAAACATTCGGACGTGGCTACCTATTTTGTTCACGCGGAAACCCAAAACGCTCGGCTAGCGGCAAAGTAATGAAAACGCACGCTCTACGGCAAATGTCAACTTTTTGTTGTCAAATGACATTGAGAAAAATCTACTTTCGATGTCAGTCGTCGAAAAAATCAAATGAACTTATGAAAAGACACTGCACAAGTCACAGGCATTGTAAAGTTTATCAACAGTTATTTGACATTGATATATGGAGACTACGATCTTAAATTTCGCGCGGTTCGTATGACGTCATGAGATACTTTTTGCGGGGGAAAATAATCAAACTATGGGTTTAACTGGAAATAAGGCAACCTCCTAAACACACTTTTAGTTTTACCTACCTTGCTTGGCATTATACCTACTGCCATCTGCCAAACGTTGTAATAAAGTGAATAATACACACTGTAGTCGTAAGAGTTTTTAAAGATACTGTCGCCGTTTCTCGCTTCTCGTTGTATACTTAGTTAGGTTTTGGCAGTCGCACTCCTTCAGTTTTCCTCATTCTGTTTCTTAACTTTGTGGAAGCTGATCTGTATCCTTCGCAAGTGTCCGCACATTTTAAAAGCTTTTGAACTGGTATGTCAATAATCTACCCCTTTAATTTTTTTATATTTATATCAGCGGAACAGCTCCTTCTCCAGAATTACATTTCTGTAGTTTTCATTCTTCGCTCTAGTACTTTAATGGGTAGCCATATTTTCAAATCAGAATTGGATGTAGTGCTCCAGTGATCCTTTTTTCTCGTACCTTACATTTATTCGCCTGTTTGATTGTTTAATTTGTGTCCATTTCTTAGGTGCACTATTAAATTAGATCTGAGATAACAGAGGGCAGGGAGTGAGTTCAAACATTACATCCTGACAATGGTGACATCGTATGCTCTCCGCCTACCATACCAAAACGTTTGGTGGTCGTGGCCCCTGTGAAAGAACCTGCTTTCTTAATCCACCTATTGTGCTAGCCACTTGCCCGGGTCACAGCCGAAGATGGTATATAAAACCACATTTTGTGTGGTTAATGGTTAATAACAGTCTCTCAGGCTATATTAATTATACAGATGAAAGCATTCCAGAGCCTGCGTATCGATTATTTTTTATGGTTTTGAGTTGTTATATTACTTTGGCGTGATTTTTGTTATCTTGGCGTTTTCCGCTATCTCTCTCGCGCTAGTTATGTATCCGATGCCTGGTTAAATCTTAAACTTCCCTGATATAGTCAAGAAATTCTCATTTATCCTCGTTTGCTTGAGTATCATCTGCTCCATAAACTGTTATTTAAAAAAGAATTGTTGGAACATGTTCAAGGTAATTTATCCTAGCTGTAATGCTTCTTACCATATTTAGTATTCACGGTTTAAAAATTTGCAGTCAGTGATTTTACTTGTAATAAAAGACGACACTTCTCTTCTTTATTTGATTAACTATCCTTAGAAAATAATTTAATGTGATCGATCATCAGTAGGTTTAAATTTGATGCAATCTATATTGAGTGCAGTAAGTGATGATCGTATTGAACCAGTATCGTCTGAAATACAAGGCCTCAGGTTTCTGACCCCACAAGCGCGTGCATTCTTCGGCAGAAATATTTGCAGTTGCCTATAAATATCTTCTTCTTCTTTCTGATCGTTAGAAGAGTTTCGTGTCTGGCATGGCTAACACGTTTAATTACCGTGCTTTTCTATACCTCTCCCTGCAAAAAAGTTGCTTCGGGCGTGTCTTACACGTTGAGTTGCGGTACCATTTTACTTGTCGCTTGATAAAGCCCCTTATAAAAGTTGGTGAAACGTTTTCTTCAATCTCAATAATGACACAGTGCAATCCTGGAAGTCGTTCGTTACATATTTTATTACATCTTAGCTATTAACCATAAGAACATGATTTTTCAGTCATGACTGGAAATCTGTCTTTATCTCATCCTATAAGTTAGAAAATATATTCGTTTCATCATTTTCAAATTCTTTTTGTGTTTAACAGGTTTTGTGGTTCTGCTTTCTATTTCTTGCAATGTCCAAACATTTTAAAAATGTTTCCATTTTGATATTTCCCACACCGTTTACCTCCATTATTTTGTCAACAGCTTTTCATGCTTTTACTTTGTTTATTTGACTTTAGAAAGTAGTTTATTGTTTTTGTGCTGCAGGTAATTATTTCATAGTAGTATCTTCTTTTTGGCCTATTTATATGTGTTATTATCTCCATATGTTCTAGATTTAAGTTCATCTGAAATTTCATGGATTGCTTAGTTAACCTGGGATGTACACTTTTTTCTTAAATCTATTTAAAATAATTTTTAATTTCTGATATTTCACCTAAAAACGATGCTGTCGTATGACGTAGTAAAGCATAACTATTTTCGTAGCTTACTGTTTCTTTTTTATCGTTACATTTCGTTCTTTCTAAAGATTCGTATGCGGCTTCACTTACAGATAGATATATTAAAACATAGTTGCTTGTTAGAAGATCTTTATCTTTATACCATATATTAATTTAAGTTTTATGATAAATCTGACATGATCTATTTGAAACTGGCAAACTGCACAAATGCATGATTTTATTGACCTCCAATAATCCAATCTAAGTTGAAGCTTTTTTGCTGCAGTTCCATTTCTTTCTTATTCAAAATTTTTGTAACAGTGGTATATGGTATTTGAGGAAGGTGCTGCATCAGCAGAAGCTTTTCTTGAATTGGCATGCTATTAAACCGTTTTAAAGTCACAGTGTACAATGGTTGATTTCATTTTTGTGCTAGCACTGTTACATTAACATATAATAACTTAGATTCCCAATAATTTAATTTTCGAAAGCAAGTTTTAAATTATAGCTTAAACATATTAACTGAAAGTCAAGGTCTTTAAATAAGATAATTGTTTACTTTGTTTAAGATATTGTTTGGTAATTATTACTATACTCTGTTCACTATGGTCCCGGATTGCCAAAAATGACGTTTTATGGCAGCACTATTGAATTTCTATTAGTTTTTTTGGTTACTACTAGGTTGGACAACGCAAACGCGTAATTTTGAAGATTTGGGTTTTTGTTACCTGGCAACTTTTATTTATTTTTGCTTAAGTCAGTTCGAAATATAACCTATTATTTATAGTTTTGACATTAGTAGCCTTATTAATTGTTTCTAGTTACCTATAGATTGACGTAAAAATATTAACCATGATATAAAGGATTGTTTTAAATTGGATTTTGACATTGACAATCCGGGACTATAGTCAATAGAGTATATATACCTAAACAATGACACTGAAAATGCCGCTATCCTACTTGATGCGTTTGGATAAAATAACAAACTAGTAATTGTATTCAAACGGGCATATTTTTAACGTTTATAACATAAATATACCTTAAAATGAGTTAATAGGAATAATTACAGTATACAATCTAAAGTATCAAAAGAAAAATGACTCACACCTAGTAAAAAACTATATTCACGCTCCTGAAATAAGGGGGTGCACTGACCCCTCTTAACCCTATCGATGAAGTTATAAGGGCAATGCTCTAATACCTGAATGTAGTCTTAGTAATGGCTTCAAGAATTTTTTATCGCCGGTTCTAATACGATACAAGGTTAACCCATATAAATAACATTTCAAAATTCTACTAGTTGGTACTTTTCCAAAAATTACCTGACTTGACCTTGACCAACAAACGGATGAGCTAGTTGTATTCTAGCTTTGAACAAAAAGGATGTTTACAGATTAACATATTATATATCGAGTTCAAAGTCAGTATCGGATTTTGCCGAACTGGTTCAAACTAGAACTGGCTGGAAGATTATGTTTAATGATGTGTGAGAGATTGCGGATACCATAATGTGATATGCAAATACTCTTTCTCGAGTGATATAACAATTTATCAATAAATTAAAAACATACCTTGCTGTAGAAGTGCTCCATACATATACCAAATACAGTTCTGGGCAGAGGACAGTCCTCCAACTTGCGGAATTCCTTTGTATGCATATACAGGGCTCAGTCGATGAATTATGAACAAAATTGGACCCATTAGTACGATTGATGCGGCCAAGCATAGCCATGTCTGAAAAAACAACTCTGTTTTTTTATTATAATTACTCTTCGAGAAGTGCTCGTTTACTATACGCAAATAAATGCGTTACCTAACAGTGCTTTTTATATTTAATATATTGCTTTCTTTCAGCCTTGAATTTATATTTTTAAATACGAGTGCATAAAAAAGTGATGCATGTTTAAAGGAAGTGCATGGTTTAAAAATATTAAAATGTATAATAAAAACTGTGAATCTTCCAACACCACTTTCGCAATACATTCAGTATGTAAATAAATTGTAAAAAAATGAATCCTATCCTTAAACAAAGTTATTAGATATTTATTAAAATGTTTTTGTAAAAGTCCACTTATACTTATTTTCATGGTGTCCATGGTATAGTAGTGGTTTTCATGGCTATTGATGAATGCTTTTATATTATCATGGTTTATATTAATTTATTGTTATTTATTTTAAACTGCCGATTGATTAACTCTCTGTCAATATTATTAATGCCAGATATTTTATGAAATGGTGGGTAATTATAAAATAATTATTGGTAGTAACTGGGAGTTTAAAAAATGATTAAGCAGCTAAATTGTTCATGATATTTAATTTACGTACGTTTTGTTAGCATTAGGCTAACTTCTTCAGAATATAAAATTATGTATTTAACATTAAATACATTTTTCTGTACAATGTCGAAATGAGATCCCAATATGGACCTCGCCATGAAGACAACTATTACTAAACAAATAAAATTTTTAATTGGTAGTAAAATTTAAAAACTAAGATTTAGTGCAATTAATGAAATTTTTAAAACTGGCATTCGCACTCTTATTATCTCCTTGAAAATTGTATCTAAATCTATTTCATTAGAAGATAATAACAGTTCTATCGGTTGCTAATAAACGTTAAAGATGGATGAATTAGTAAGTATTAGCTATAAAAATAGTACATTTGTGTAAATGTGGCTGTGGTAAAACAAAATATTTAAAAAAGAATTACAGACTGCTTTAAACTAGCTAGAACATCAAATCCTTGTAACGAAGTTTTTATTTTAAATGTCTGGTTACCAGCAATGGAAGTTTTAATTGAGTAATTAAATTGCATATATACATGCGTACTACCCTTATCACTTATCATTCCCTACCAAGACAACATTAGGCGCAGAGCCCTCTATAATTCAATAGGCTAAAATAGAAAATTTTCTAGCTCACGTAGGCAGTCTTGCAGTCCATTTCATGCGAAATAGTTGATTTAAGGATAGCCTTCAGGTAAGCGCACATCTTCCTTAATAATAATAATAATAATAGTAGGTGTTCCCTGCTCTACTTATTCGAAGTGCATAACCTTTTAAAAATCTCGGCCCCTTGCTCTCACTCCACCGGCAAAACAATTCCAAAATCCACCGTCTAAGCAAACCTTCGTTATACGTTCTCCCCGATTATCTTTTTAATCGCGAAAGTCTTTTCCTTGTCGGTTCTTTGGCGACTTTGTGCTCTCGCGAACCTGCCATAGCTAGTTTTGTACAAGAAGCCGAGCTATGCGCCTCCACGGTGATCGAGTTGAAATTCAAAGGCCTTTTCCCAGTTGTTCGCCCAAGCTGTGTGCGATAACAAAAACTGGCCGGCAACAGTAATAATCTTTCCACTGGTCCGAGTTGCATATACGTATTCTGCACATTTATAAGATATCACGACAACCGTTAGGCTACGATCGGTATTTGGTTAATATAGAACCAATAGGTAAAGTGCAGACACACGATGCATTCGACTTCTGCAGTGTACTCAATGTTTTCACGTAGATCTGCTATTCTTTGTTTTCTGGTAGTCAAAGAAATAGTTCGCGCAAAGATTAAATATGGAATTTATGCTATCATAAGATCACAAGTACAAATTTATAATGTTATAATTTTTTTGTGTGGGTCAAGGTTAGGCAGTAAACATACAGTTGATCAGGTAGTGAAAATATAGTGATTTCAAAAGTTAAAAAGAAATTTAAAAAGCCAAAAGTGTGCGAACGGATAAAACAGAGTGAAATGTACAATTAATTGTGAAAAGAGTCATCGATCGTAAAGAGCAAAACCGCGAGTTCTGAACCGTCAACGAGTGGAAGTGTCCGTGACGATAAAAATAAAAGTAGTGCAAATTCTGCCAGTGCTCGACACACGGGCAGAATATACGCGATTGCGATTGGTGCATTTGGGGCACCCGCGAGCTGCCCATTTTACCGGCGCACTGAACAAAAGCGGAATAAATGCGGACGGCTCAAATTGGTTGCATTCAATACACCAATAAAGCAAAAATACAGCGCACAGGATTAAATTCGCATCAAATTCGGGAGCTAAATTGTCGCAGCGATATATAACGGTAATGTGCTTTTTCGCACGTGCGGAACGCCCTAAAAGAGGACAAAACTTTCAGCGGACGCGACCCGCAAGCTGTTTTTACTTCCTTTTACGATGAAGGAACTATTGGATTCACCCCAAAAATTCGAAATTGAGTTGTCAACGGATCTTCACGTTTTAGAATCCCCTGATCCCAACAAACATTGTTTTTTTTATTGATCTGTCTGTCTGTGTATGTGTCTGTGAACAGAATATCTCAAAAACGAAAAAAGGTATGGCGTTGAAACTTTATATTGCTATGATTATAGACTTATGTTCGTTTAATAATAATGGTTTTAACCTTAATAAAAAGGAATAGCATGTATCTCAACTCAGGGGTAGGTTCTGAAATATCAAGTAATCTAATTGTAATTTGAATTATGTTAAAACTTCAATAAATTTCACATTTATGTCATTTGCAATTGCTTGTGCAGATAACTAATCAAGATCCTTTACAAATTATATAAAATTCATAAATCAATTCGTAAGTATGACTTTCTTTGTCTTAATGAACCAATTTTAAATGTTCTTTGTTACAGATAACATTAGCATGTATTTATTATTAACTAACCTGCAACGCTCAAACTTCCAAGTAGCTTGAATCAGCCTGTTTCCTTCAGTTCTATCTGAAAATAAACACTAATCACCTCACTTGTAAACTCGCTGCATCCATCACGTTGTCGACTCAAACTGTCCAGCTGTGAGTAGCCTCAAAATAATCTCGTTGTTTAACAATCCAAATCCTCATGTATGTTCCCTCAGTCGTCAGGAAGTTGATCTCCGTTCAATGGGACCCAGTCTGTTGTGACAAAACTCCAAACAGCAACCTCGTCCTAAGCTGGAAGATGATAGTTCTCCACCAAGTCCAAACACCCTCCGGCGCAGCACACAGAAACTCCAAGCAGCGTCAACACTCCCAAAAGAACGTCCAATTGCCAATCCTTTGTATTAAAATTCCAATCAATTATATCCAAATCGTTACTCTTACTGATGTTTTATTATATAGTTCCAATTAATAATCTTGATCCTCCATTCTTGCTATATTTTATCTTTGTATTTACTTGCACTGCTGTAGTTATACCATGTAAAATTCATTTACATTGTCGAGTTATCTTTCACTTCAGTACCACGTAAATTTCATGTATAGTCCAGTTATCATGCCAAAATAGTTCTTAGATAAATAGGACTAGAGTATATTAAAGTTTTTTTAGTCGAAAAATACTTTACATTTCAGTTTTCAAGTTTGTTTATTTTAATAATCCCCTAAAACATATTTTTCTATCTCTTGACTACCATTATTTAAATTGAATGCCACACTCTAGACATTTTATATTAGGACTTTGATTCGTTATCCTGCAACATTAAGTTGTTTGCATTATAATATTTCCTAGCCTTTTTCAATGATTACTATACGAATACTATTCCATTCTTTGCACTTAATTTTTGATATATTTAAATTATTTTCTCTCTCTATGTACCATAGCAATATATAAGTTTTGTGTACTATATAGATGAGACAGCAAGCTTTTGAATAAAATCGCTTCACCGGAAGTAGGTGTTTACTTTTGTGATTTTGCAGTTTTTTTTCGATTTTTTCAAAAACGGCCCTAAAGATTTTTTTCAAACTTTATATTTTTATTAACTTTTTAATGTGTATTGTTGTGACATAGATGATTTTCCAGTTGAATAGGTTTATTTTGTTTTTTTTTTCTATTTTTTGTATTAACTCCTATTTTAAATACAACACCCGGTACATTTTTGAATTCAGCTTAAAATTCTAGAAAACATGTGTCTCTTGAACTAACTCTCTATTTTGTACAGTTTTTGTAGAATTTGCAATTTTTGAAAATTGTTGACAAATGCTTGGAAATTAAAAATAAAATTTTGGGCTAATTATAAGATCACTGTAAAAGGAAGTTGTGTGAGTGTATCACACCAGATTTTTAGTTTTATAATAAACCAATGAACCTAAAGAAACTCAAGGATAAAATAAGAGATGGAGCATTATCAATAAGTAACGAAAAAGATTTAGAAAATATTACAAAAAAAAGAAAAGAATTTCAAGAGACAGAAAATTCTGAAAAATCAATAAAAGTCTTCGAAAAAAGTAGAAAGATAAGCAGAACACCAGAGAAAAACTCAAGAGGTAGAAAAAGTAAAACAGAAAGAAGAAGTCATTACGGATATGGATAACATACTCAAAGCAATACAAGAATTGGGAACAAATTTAAGAAGATAAATTAGAGATGGTTTTAAAAGCAATCAAGATAAAATACCGGAGGTGCAAGAAGAATTAAAACGAAAAGAAGAATGGAATAGAGAAAGAAAAGAAATGAAAGTAAGAATTTCAGTTTTATAAAAGATAGTGGAAGTGCAAGAAAAGCAAAAGAAAAGACAAAATATAATAATTAAAAACCTACAAACTAAGGAAGAGTGGGGCACAAGAGAAAACGTAGAAAATATGATAAAAAACGAACTTGGCATTAATACAACCATTACAGAAGCATACAAAATAGGAAAAAAATGAGGGAAAACAGGCAATAGTAGCCAAAGTGTCAACGCTGGAACAAAAGAAGGAAATAATGATGAATAAAAATAGACTCCAAGATAAAAGAATATATATCGAAAATGCTCTGACCAGCAAAGAGATAGAAATACAAAGAAAAATAAAAACTACGCAAAAGAAGAAGTGAACGCTGAAAGTAGAGTAAAAATAGGATATCAGAAAATAACTATTGATGGAAATGTGTACGAATGGGATATGACGGAGTCGAAATTGAAATTCAAGGAAAAATTGAACCTAGATGCAAAAAACTAGATTTATCAACACAATTACCCTCACAGATGATGACCTTGGCTATGATAACGGATAATGAAAACTAATTAAATAATAAAAGAAGAATAAAAATAAAAAAACAAAAGAGAACATTTAAACTAGAAACATGGAATGTAAATACTCTATTAGCACTAGGAAAAACGAAAGAATTGGTAAATGAACTGCAATTGAAATTGATGTTGCAGCAGTGCAAGAAATTAGATGGGAAGGAGTAGGAGAAATAAAAAAGAAAGATTATCTGATGTTATATGCAGGAGAGAAAACACAAGAAAACAATGGTACTGGATGCATAGTTAAGGGACGTATAAAAGATGAAATATTAAACTTTAAAGCGATGAATGGAAGAATATCATATACAAATAAAATCAAAACCAGCGAATTTAACAATTATAAATTGCTATGCACCAACAGAAGTAGCAGATGAAAGAGAAAAGAAACAATTTTATAATCAGCTAGAGGACGTGTATGAAAAAATAAACAAGCATGATATTTTGATATTTTTAGGAAATTTTAACGCCAAAATTGGTAAAGAAGCATGTTATAGAGAGGTGTCAGGAAAAGACACCTTACATGACAATACAAATAATAATGGGGAGAGGTTGTGCAATTTTGCAGCAGCAGAAAACTTAGTAATTAGTAATACGAAGTTCAAACACAAACCAATTCATAAGATGACATGGCTAATTCAAGGTACAAACAGAGGGAATCAAATAGATCAAGAGTTAATCTCCAGAAAAGAAGCAGCATCTGTAAATGATGTAAGATCGTTCAGAGGAACTAGTTTGCATACTGATCATTTGTTACTTGTAACAACAGTAAGAATCAGCAAAGAAATTAAACAAAAATGATGGAGCAGAAAAAATGGATGATACCGAAGCTATACGATGAAGGCACAAGAAGACGATATCATGAAGAAATAAATAAAGCTCTACCCCAAACACCACCAGGAAATGTTAACGAAATGTGGATGCATAGTAAAGTAAAAATAATAAAAGCAGCAGAAGCAGAAATAGGGTATAAAAGACAGAATTTTTCTCAAGGATGGTACGACCAAGATTGTGAAGAAGCAACAAGAGGCAAGAGAAGTGCAAGAATAAAATGGCTACACACAGGTGAAGAAGATAAGAAGGCATACAAAACAAAAAGGAACGAAGCAACTAAACTATGTAAAGACAAGAAAGAAGAATGGTTGAACAAGAAAATGGATAAAATAGAAGAAAACAGAACAAAAAACAAAAAAAAATGTATCAACAAAAAAAATAGTAGATTGTGCAATAAGGGAGAGAAATTGCACTGAAGCAAAATACCATTCTCTCCGAGTTGCATATACTATTTTTTCACGTTGCAGGAAAATTAAAAACGAAAAATCTGTTTTTTTAAAGTCATTTATTGACATTTTAGTTACAATTATTTTAAAATTAGTAACCTACGGTAAATTTTAAAGTTGGTGGCACTGTCAGTCATTATGACAAGAACTCACAATTATGTCAAATTCGAGGTTAGCAGGTTAGTTTTTGCTTCAGTTTGTGTCAAAACTGACGCAAAACCTAACCTGATAACCTAGAATTTGGCATAATTGTTGTGTCAGTCATAATGAAAACTTCCTAGGGAAATTTTTGTCTTATTTACTCTCTAGGGAGCAAATGTTCTACTTCTGTCACAATTTTGATGCTATAGAAACGGACTTCTACTCCCGGTCGTGGAAAAACGTACTATTATTAACCGATTGTGAGCAATAGTATATTACATACCGAGGTAGAAAGTGTTTCATTCATGTCGAGATATTAAGTAGTTAACCGAGACGCGTTAGGTCGAGGTCAACTTTTTCTCGAGACAGGAATAAAACTTTTCACCGTAGTATGTATACTATTTTATTCGCAATCACTGTATTCTAAACAATGATTGGAAAAATTATTATATTACAAGCAATCCAGTGAGACAAATGTCTCATTTAAAAAAACAAAAAAGACCGTTTTTCAAATAGAACGCGTATTAAATAAAAACTGTACCCAGACCTGGAAGGTGTCAAAGTGGTTGCCTAGCCGATCGACGTTTTAAGGCGCAGAGGGTCGCAGCTCCGTTTGGCTGCTGAAACATTCTTTATCTAATAGACTTGTCCGTCCGTCCGTCCGTCCGGGACGCTGTTTCAGCAGCCAAACCGTAAGAGATAGAGAAAAAAGTTATTAAAGTTATATGTTTGGAATGGTCATGTCAGCTCAGGAACCGAATTTGAGTCACGTGACACTTCCGGTTTTCGAGAAATCGCAAAAAAGACCGTTTTTCAAATAGAACGCGTATTAAATAAAAATGTTTCAGCAGCCAAACGGCAGCTCCTCTGAGCCTTAAAACGTCGATCGGTTAGGCAACCACTTTGACACCTTCTAGGTCTGGGTACAGTTTTTATTTAATACGCGTTCTATTTGAAAAACGGTCTTTTTTGTTTTTTAAATGAGACATTTGTCTCACTGGATTGCTTGTTTTTATTTAATACGCGTCTATTTGAAAAACGGTCTTTTTTGTGATTTCTTGAAAACCGGAAGTGTCACGTGACTGAAATTCGGTTCCTGACCTGACGTGACCATTCCAAACATATAACTTTCATAACTTTTTTCTCTATCTTCTACGGTTTGGCTGCTGAAACAGCGTCCCGGACGGACGGACGGACGGACAAGTCTATTAGATAAAGGATGGTAGGACAGGTTGCGACGCGCATGAATGGATGAACGAGATTCTCAGTGTCCCCACCTACACAGCAGTCGGCAATGGATTACTTTCCAACCACTGCGACGGCAATCACTTTTCCGACGGGTTGGAAAGTTACAAGTTGGGAATAGCTCATTTTCCAACTTTTTAAAGGTCAGTAATGATCTTATTACATATATGGTTGTGAATAAACGATTTTACGGCACAATTGTTTAAAGTAAATTAGTGCCAAGGTACAGTTGATTTACTGCGTTTAGAACTCTAGCTGCCGGTCTTATAAAGGCCATTAATCTGACGTTAACTTTAATTCGCTGTTAAAATAAACAAAAGCGCATCAAAATTTGTTTACTAATGAATAAAATGTCATAAGCACTAACGTTTTGATGCGCTTTTATTTACTTTAACAGCGAATTAAAGTTAACGTCAGATTAGTGGTCTTTATAAGACCGGCAGTAAGTCGTTAAGGCCTATTAGGGTTTAAGATAACAAACGTATTCACGGGCAGGGTTGGATATTTACTATCAAAATGTTCGTGGACTAAAAACACAATTTTATTCATTTTATGTGAGTGCTAGTGCTGAAGAATTTGATATAATAACACTAACAGAAACTGGGCTCGATGTGAGTGTTTTTGATTATGAATTAAAATATACTATCACGTTAAAAATAAAGTTTGCCATGGGGAACATGGCTTCAGAGAAGGAAAATCGGTACAAACAAACGCTTTTTGTTGACTACATATCTGAGGCCTTTGAAAATGGAGTTCAGGTGTATGGTATATTTACCGATTTTTCGAAGACATTTGATAGAGTTGAGCATGATATACTACTAGACAAGCTTTCGGAGATGAATCTATCAAGACCATTAATATATTTATTTCGATCTTATCTGCAAAGGAGGTAGCAATACGTCATCATAAATGACCACAAATCTGAAAAGTACTCAATGATGTCTGGAGTTCCTCAAGGGTGTAACATGGGTCCTTTACTTTTTAAAATTTTCATTAACGATATATCGCGAGCTGTAAAAATAGCAACTTTTTACTTTTTGCCGACGATCTAAAATTATTCAGACAAATTTCCGTGACGCAAGATACTATATTACTACAAAAAGACTTAGATGCTATTACAGAATGGAGCGTACAAAATAAACTTTTCTCTAATGCTGACCAGTGTAGAGTGATGTCATATAGTTTGAGTAAGAAAAATGTTAAATATAATTATCACATGGATCACCGTTACTCCAACGAGTTAAAGAAATGAAAGACCTTGGTATCCTGTTTACGGAAACACTAAGCTTCAGTTTACACGTCGAATCCACTGTAAACAAATGCATTAAAATTCTTGGTTTTATAATGCGGATATGTTATAATTTTAAAAATCCTAGAGCTATGTTAATCCTTTACAACTCTCAGCTGGAGTGGGATCCAGGTATTATAGCATATTCAAAAGCAGTAGAAACCCTTCAGAATAAATATTTACGATATCTATATTATAAAAAACATCGGCAGTACCCCAGTTTTGACTCTTATCAGAGCATACGCGAAGAGTTTCATGTTCTGAAACACTAGCAAAAACGTGTTTTATTGCAGACGGTTTTCATGATTAAGTTATTGAACAATGCGATTGACTGTCCACTTCTCCTAACATTGATTCCTTTTTATGTCCCAGCATTTAGATCTCGCAAAACATATTTTTTATTTACAGGGTGCCCAACTTACATGTACGCAGCTTTAAGCAGGTGAGTATGCAACACATACACCATTCGCCATTGAAATTTAATGTGTGTTGCATACTCACCTGCTTAAAGCTGCTTACATTTAAGTTGGGCACTCTGTATATCGTTGTCGTACACGAATTAGCAAACACTCACCTATATATAGACTACGTTTGTTATTCAACTATTTTGATAGTAGGTGTGATCATAAGCTTGAAATATTTTGTCTTTCGGAAAATAAGCTATGTGCGTCTATATTTAAATATATTTTATTTTTTCTTTTCCTTTCTTTTGGTTTCTTATAGTTTCTCTTCTTTTTATTGTTACCTTGTCTTTGTAATCAGTAATTAGTTACTATTGTGCAATGAATATAATTTAAATATGTAAGTAAGTACTATATGAACACTGTAATTAGGCTTTTAAATCTGTTTTGTTCCAAATAAATAAATAAATAAATAACAGACAAATATGTTGTTTATGTAATATATGACTCGGGTATTATCCCAGAAGAGTGGCTGAGGTTAACCTTTGTTGCAATACCTAAAAAAAGAAATGCAAAGACATGTAGTGAATATAGAACTATAAGTTTAATGAGTCACGTACTGAAAATTTTCCTGAGAGTGATACACGAAAGAATATATCGAAAATGTGAAGAAACCCTGAGTGAAAATCAATTTGGCTTCCGAAATAACTTGGGTACAAGAGAAGCGTTGTTTAGCATCCAAGTGCTAGTACAAAGATGCAAAGACATGAACAGAGACGTATTCCTATGCTTTTGATAAGGTAAAACATACAAAACTAATTGAAATTCTAAAACAAGCAGGCTTAGACGATAAAGATATCCGCATAATTACTGAACTTTATTGGAACCAAAAAGCTGCAGTAAAATTCGAAGAACAAGAATCAGAATACATACACATCAAACGAGGGGTGCGACAGGGTTGCATATTGTCGCCATTGTTATTCAATATTTAAAGAAGCCCTATACGAAGCAGAAGAAGGAATTGCGGTAGGAGGAGAAAAGATAAACAATATGCTCTATGCCAACGACACAGTTCTAATCGCCGATAGTGAGCAAGACCTACAAGACCTTAGAAATAGAGTCGTCGAAGTTAGCAAGAAATACGGACTCACGCTCAACACGTCGAAAACAAAAATTATGATCATCTCAAAAACAAACCTACACCCAAATGTAATAAATCAGAGTGGGTAATACCCCGTTAGGGACGGTAACATCGTATAAATATCTAGGGTGTATGCTGAACAACCAATGGAACGACATGCAAGAAATAAGATCAGGTATAGAACAAGCAAGAGGCGCATTTATTAAAATGAGAAGTTTACTGAGCAATAAGAACTTAGACTTAAAACTAAGAATTAGAATGACCAAATGTTACATATTCCCTGTCTTGTTATATGGTATGGAGAGCTGGACGTTAACGAAATTGATGTGTACAAAGCTACAGGCGTTTGAGCTATGGATACACCGTAGAATAACTAAAGTTTCCTGGGTAGAACGTGTTACAAATGCTGAAGTTCTCAGAAAAGTTGACAAAGAAGTAGAAATTATAAAAACAATAAAGGAAAGAAAATTAAAGTATCTTGAACATGTAATGAGAAACCAACGCTATCGCTTTTTATAATTAATAATGCAAGGAAAGGTAGAAGGAAAAAGATCAGTGGGAAGAAGGATAACGTCCTGGATGAAAAACCTACATGAATGGTATAATACAAACACTACCTCACTGTTCAGAGCAGTCATGTCTAAGAACGAAGTAGCCTCAATGATAGCAAACCTCCAATAAGAGATGCATCTGAAGAAGAAGAAGTTGTTTATGTGATAGGTTTTAAATATGCCGCTCATCAATTCCACCAAGATCCAAGACTATAGAATGCATTCGAGGAAAAATATGACACTCATCAAAACCATAAACGTAAATTAAATAAATGCTGTATGAGCATAATTATCACGAGGCAATTACCAGGCTGTAGATTACTACTAAAGATCCTTATATAGGTCGGAGATTTATTAACTTTATTATTAATAGCCATTACGGCAAAGAACTGAAAATGCCTTGACGTACTTTGGTGGCAGATGAATTAATAGTTAATTAATTTTTTTCTATAGCACATGTTAAAGTGTGCTTTTATCAACTCAAAACAAAAGGTCAAGTTTTACTTTAACAGCAAGGGTAGATAAAGTAGCACTTTAACATCAAGGATAGATAAAGTAATTTAATTTTCTAACTTTTGTTTAAATTAAATATGACAGCTTCCTATTATCGTAGCAACCCAATCTAGCTACTGACATTTTGAAATGTGATTGACTGTCATTATTTTCTTTTGAAATTGTTAAAGTTCTTGCTATAGAAAAAAATATTGTATTATACACGACGATAAAGTTATTTCTATCCACTCTTGAATCATTAACGTCTCGACTTCGTCTCGACGTTAAACGATTCACTCGTGGATAAAATTTAACTTTATCGTCTTGTATAATAAATTACTATAACTATTTTACTAAAGAAAAGAATAATTTTGAACCGTTGGTGTTAATTCTTCAATTGAATAAACGTGTTCAGATGCTCTAGGGATTGGTGAATCGATATTGCAAAGAGTGCGAAAGTGTGGGCAAGGAAAAAAACCAAACACCACAACCAATACGGTGTCGTTTAAAAACTGATAACGTTTTGCGAATGACAATAAATATCAGTGCGAGAAGTGATCTATGACATGTATGCACAAGCAACATGTAACGTTCAACTGCAAGTCTGAAAGTGTGAATGATCTTTTCCGAGGAGGCACTAAGCGATCATGGCAAGATTAAAGTGTCCAATCTATTTAAAACACCGGCGCCGAGGGAAAGCGGTGTATTGTGCTTCATGCTGGAAATGCCAATCGAGTTGTGGAAGGAGCGAGTTTAATTTTTACTTCCTTTTACAATAAAGGAAGTATTGGATTCCCCCCAAAAATTCGAAATTGAGTTTTCAACATATCTTTACGTCCTGAACCCAAAAAACATTTTTTTTTCATTGGTCTGTCTGTGTGTGTGTGTGTCTGTGTGTCTGCCTGTGAACATAATATCTCAAAAACGAAAAGAGGTATGACGTTGAAACTTCATATATACGTTTTGTGTACTATGTAGATGCGATAGCAAGCTTTTGAAGAAAATCGCATAACCGGGAGTAGGTGTTTACTCTTGTGATTTTTCAGTTTTTTTCGATTTTTTCAAAAACGACCGAAACGATTTTTTTCAAACTTCACATTTTTATTACATTTTTTATGTGTATTGATGTGAGATAGGTGATTTTCCAGTTGAGTACTTCTAAAATGGGTTTCTTTTCTATTTTTCTTATTAACTCCTATTTTAAATAGAACACCCAGCATATTATTACATTTTTAATTCAGCTTAAAATTCTAGAGAAAATTTATCCCTGTAACTAACGCTCTATTTTGTACCGTTTTTATAGAATATGGTATATTTGAAAATTTTTGACAAATGCTTATTTAAAATCAAATTTTTGGCTAATTATAAGATCACTGTAAAAGGAAGTTATGTGCGTGTATCACACCAGATTTTTTCAACTAAATTAAAGTAAGCTAACCAGCATGATTCTATGAACGCAGAATTATTTACCAAATGGTTAAAAGAAAAATTGCTACCAAATTTAATAGAAAAATCTAACGCTTTTGTATAAATTTTTATATCAACATAATCTAGAATGTCTGATACAGAGAAAGTTTCACCGAACTAAATTTTTATACCTCTGTTACGATCGTAAAAAAAGATTGTATGTAACACGTGCAAAAAAATGTGTTATACATTATTCTTGATTCAAAAGAAACGTTTACGTATCTATAATATAATTTTCATATTCACCTTCTAGATTCTAGATCGTCCATCACATCAATACAATAGGTAAATAGCCAAAGAAGCATTGCGGCCATGTTCGAATAATTCAATAAATTATTCTTATTTTGTCTTTAATCGGTGTATGACGCAGTGCTTCTGCTATTAATTTTTGAACTGTATGACAAAAAGGTTTTTGAACTCTATGACACTTGACGCGCAAAGGACACAGAGTAAGACCACAGCAAATTGAGTTACATACACAGATATCAAACTAACAATAGGCTTAAGGCAAGGACACCCCCTGTCAAGTATCTTATATAATTTTTGCACTTTCGGGACTAAAGTTGGCACTTTAGACACTTATTTCAGGGACTAAAGTAGCTAATTTAATCCCTAGGGACTAAAATAAAAATGTTACCGTAACTGTGGTAAATTTATGTACACACGAGGTTAGTAGGTTAGGTTTTGCGTCAGTCTGTGTCAAAACTGACGCAAAACTTAACCTGCAAATCTCGAATTTGACATATACTGACAATACACTTCAGTACTGACAACTGATTCAGGCTATCCACGGCCTGCTGCAATTCAGTTTTAAACAAATTGTAATTGTCAGTTTCAAAATTGACAGATTACAAATTTTGCAAATGTTTGATAATATTCCCAAAAGTGCAAAACATAGCGTATATCACACAGGACTAAAGTGCTTAAATCCCCTGAGTGATTATTTACCTCGGGCCCTACGGGCCCTCAGGAAATAATATTCACTCGCGGGATTTAATGATGCACTTTAGTCCCTCATGATATAATATACTATTGCTATTCAGTAGTATAAATAGAAAAGGAATAGCAATGTACAAGAGCGATCAATGCATAGCATATGCAAATGATACAACCCTGTTAGCCAGGTCTTATAAAAAACTAAGGCAAAATAGATGGAAATGGATGCAGAACAAAACCATAATCCAAGTCTTGTGGTGGAAAATCATCAACAAATAGACGACTCGTCATTTCATTGAAAGTATTTTGACTTCGAAAACCCCTGTATACCAATTTTTATCAAAGCCTGATAATTTTTTGCATGTGGCTACCATATTGAATCCGCCATTGTTTTTACAGTAATTTTGATTTTATATTTGTAATAAGCAACCTAAAATTCCACTGTTTAGCAATTTTTGTTTGAGTCTAAGTTTATATAAGGTTTTGGAGATCTTTTCTGGATTTGGAACTACTGTATGGCGCCGTTTGCTTGCCTGCGCAAGCCCCTTACTCCTCACAGCCCGCAGCACTGTATATTCAGAATCAGCGTACTCAAATATATATGTTTACCAATTTTTAGCTTTATACTTTGTTTTAAGAAATTTTAACTGATATTGGGCTGTTTACCCTGGACTAATTGTATACTTTGTTTGTATGTTGATGCAGAATGGTTATTATTATCATTATTATCAGCCTAAGCTTTGTTTTTAGCCTTTTGCGGCAAAAGCGTTAATTAAGAAATGTATGCACTAAAGTGAATGTTGTTTAATAGTATTTTTGCTGATATGGTTCTGAATGTGGAAAAGTAAAATGTGTGTGTGTGTGTAATTTGTATCTTAACTCTTAGTACATACATACAGTGCAACAGACGAAGTCGTATGCTACAGTATCATTTTACCATAGTCAGCTATTCTACATTGTGCTGTTGCAGTGCTATGAATTGAATTATTTTTCGTGAATTCAATTTGAATCTGTCTACATATTATCTACCAGAATACACCATCTTTGATCTACAATGTAAAAAGAAGGCTGCATTACTTTATCCCATTGCTCTTGTATTCTATTTCAAGTAATTATTTAAAGCGTCATTTTTTAAAAAATGTACATGTTTAATTTTTTTCTGATTTTGGATTAATATAAATAAAATAGAGAAGTCCTACGTTCACCTGAGAATAAAATATAGCCAAAGAAGAAGAATAGTAAAAAAGATAATATGCATGTTTAGCGTTGAAAACAAGGAAGATAAAACTTCTAAGAAAAATGTAAATATAATCTTCAACCAGTACATGACCTTATTCGCAAAGAAAAGTGTTAGTGATCTGCACTGAAATATTTCTCGATACTGCATGGATCACAACCGTTGACCATAGGTAGTAATGGAATTGGTAAATTTTCTGTTGCGCGACCTATGAAAGTACGACAAAATCTATTGCTAAGAGAAGTTATTTGATTCTCTTATACTATTTTAATGGCGAAGGAAGATGTACTACAGTATCTTGAACTATTCTACAGTGAACCAGATTAAATAGCAGAAACGTTTGATTGGACTTTTAAATTTAAAAATTTTTGATCATGAATTTTATAAACTGCAATAAATATAATATGTCTAATAAACAAATGAAGCAGAAAAGAAAGAAACATATTTTAACATTGGCTTAAAAATAAATCTATTATTGGAACCGGAATCTTCTGAAAGCAACTAAGCAGTTTGGCTATTATAATATAAGTAACCAAATCACAGTGAGAAATTGAGAATAAACTGGAAAATACGCACACTAGCAGTAAAGGGAGACATAAACAGAAGGGCTCTGCTCAGCTCTCTAGGGCGGGCAGCCAGAAACGCGTACGTTTGGATGCTGATGGGCCTAGTGAAGTTGACGACGGTTTTGGCTTCGTTGGTGATGGTAAACCCGCAAGCTCCGATGGCCACGGTCTTGTTCCTAACCATGTCGATGATGCTCTGAGGCATGATGTTCGTCAGCAGCTCCGTCACCTGCGCGGTTCCTTGCCACCTCGCTGCTGGTACGTCACCCTTTAACTGGCTCTGCAGCAGCTCGTCCTTGGTCACGTGCACCGTAAACGTGAAGTTGAGGTTCCTGGCCAGCTCATTGATTACGTCAAATACTAGACCTCCGTACTCCATGACGTTTCCTGTGTCGTTGAGCTTGAGGATTTGCCATGGAGGATTCTGAAATGCATAGAAAAGCTCATTACTGGATGGCATTGACGGAGACTACTAATATCACCGGTGCAGGTTCAATCCAGGTCTCAATAAGGTTTTTAAAACTAACAAAATTCTGATAAAAACCCTACAGAATACCATCGTTCGTAAGACATGTAGAACGTGCCTACGATGTGCAGCATGTGAAAGATTCCTCGCTAGAACTGGAACATCATAGTCTCAGGAAATACGGCTTGGAGCATATAACCATAAAAGAGGATTTGAAAGAGATTTCTCTAAATGTTTTTTATATTATAGTTAGTTACAGGTTGATGGTTGATGAATAAAAATGAATATAAAGCGTTATTGACAATCAAAATGTAGTATTCTTTTCTTAACCTCTTTAGCGAAAATGGCGTGAAGTGGAAGGTGAAAAATGGTGACCAGTAAGAACTAATTATTTTGTTTTGTTAATGATTCAATTGCGGCATCACATAGACAAAGCACATTTCTATTAGGTACGAAGACATAAAGAAGAGATCCACTCAACCAAATGATAAATCCTTCTTGCTAGACAAAATAGTAACAAAAGAAATAGCGTAATACATACACCCTGGGAAAAACATCAGAATTAATTAAAGGAGTAAACAGCAGATTAGAAAAAAAAATAATAATATGGGTAGCGTCAAAACAAAAACCAACGATATAAAACATTAAATTAGAAGTATTAAAACAATGTTTTATTGCGGTCTTGCTATACGGTGTTGAAACGGGGGCGCCCATGAAGAAAACCAAGAACAAGATGCAACTACTCAACGCTACATCGAGCGAGCAATATTAAATATCACCTTAAAAGACAAAGAAATCTGTATAATGAATTAGAGAACGCACAGAAATGGAAGACATCAAAAACACAACACTGAAAGCAAAATAGTAATGAGCAGGATATACAGTAAGAATGGAAATGAAAAAAATCTGTAAAAGGCTTTACCCTGAACTTCCCTCGTAGACATTGTGACACTAAATCATTTTAAAAATCAAATTGAGTTAGGAGTAAAAATATCTTCACGTTTCTAATAAATTAAATACATTTTCAAATAAAAAAATCCGTTACCGGAGGGATTTGAACCGCGGCGCTTGCGACTGCGAACAAATCGTTGCCCAATTTCTCGCTACCCCACGGAACCCTTTTCATATCGTTGCGTTTCAGCTGGCTTAAGCTTCACGCCCGGCATGTCTTACGTATCGTGCCGAAACGAGGTGCGTTTCAACTAAATCAGGCAGTGAAAAATTAATTATATTTTTTACATCAATAAACCAATGCAGATAATTCTTTCACTAAAAATTTCTTCATTCCTTTTTAAACATATCATACACATATATTTATATGCAAAAGTTTTTACGATATACGTTGATGCTAATATTTATGCAACACATTCCCCGTACGCTTTGTTTAAATAATTTCTGTAGCATTTGTTAAAAACAATTTTGAGATTAATTTGATATTATCTAAATCTAGAAAGAATACGATTTTCACTAGTTTAAGAATAATTGAGAAATATTTAAAACTAATTTGTAAACAGAGCTGGGCAAATTCCTTTTGAAAAGTAATTAATTACTAATTACCAATTACCGCCCAATGCAGTAATTTAATTACCAAATATTCAATTACTCACAGGAAATAGTAATTCAATTACCAATTACTTGGTAATTGTAATTGTGCAACATCAATTACTTTTTCAATTACTTTCGATAAAAATAATGGTCATATACGTAGTTTTATTTAGTAGAACCTTCTTGCAAGTTGCAACTATCATTAGTGTTGTGTCGATTCGTAATCGTAATCTAAAAATGCTTAATGTTTATGTTTTGTTAGCTATAGTAACTTACATACTCTTTCACTTTTGAAGGTTTTTTGATAATTAAATCTTGTAGCTACATGCACCGTTCACCAAAACCAAAAGTTTTTAGTTTGTTTTGAAGTAAGATGTAAGTAAATAAATAAATTCAAGAATAACAATTATACAGGGTGTCCCAAAAAAAATGCGACACCGATTTCGCATAGATTCCTTAGGTTATAATAAACCGATTAAATCTAATATACCTTAGTACAAAGCCCTTCAGGAAGAAGGTATAGGGACTTGAAAGTTCAAATGTATATATTTTTTTATATTACTCTCCACATAGGTTATCACTGAAGTTGAGCTTTTTATCACGATTGCGGATTTAGTTGCTGAGGCCCATAGGGCCAAAGCAAATAAACTACATGAGGGATAAAAAGAAACTTCCAGTGCCGTGGGGTACATTGTTTTTTTAAATCGCGAAATTACAATATTTTAACCAACTTTTGTAGGTTATGTTGACGTCGGTTGATGTTTACCTATCGTCCAGCCGCCTACAAAAGGTAGTAAAACAATCGATTACTTCACTGCCCATTTCTCGTATTTTATTTGACGATTTCTACGTTCTTCACTGCCGATTTCGACGTTCTTCACTGCCGATTTAAAAAAATAATTTTTTTGAATATGAAGAAATGGCGAATTTCATTTTGGCTACATTTTGTAATTATATTAAAAAAATAGCACGCTGAATATGTTATAAAAGTAATTTTTCCATGTTCGTAATAAATTAATCCACTCGTTTTGCATCGCCCGCTCGTAAATTAAACGTTGAAAAACTCTCACTTTTCTTAACTTCCAGAACAATGTACTATTAAATACGCCTAACATGAGGCTGCATGACGAAAATATGTAACTTACCTAAGTATACAGGGTGGAGCATTGGATTTTTTAATTCTTTGACAGCAAATTGCTATTTAGATTTAATTGACGCAACTTGCGTATTTGTTGTTGGCTCAGTTAGAATAGATATTTATGCATTAAGGGAGATATGAATATGTTTTTTCCCTGAGGTAGACATGTGTAAGTCAACCGAAGGTAAAGAACATGAATATCTCCCGTGGTGCATACAATATTTTTTCTACTAGCATACTCGTAAAAATAGTATGAAATTTCAAAATGTCATAATGACATTTAAAATTAGAATATGTAAGTAACATCAAGGATTGCCTTATTGTATGGTTGCTAAGACGTTAATTGTAGTTGCATTGTTACCATGAGTTTGAGGGAGAAATAGTTTGACAAGTCCTTTGGGAGTTATGAGTAGCTTTTCATATTTTGTCTCTATGACGAAAATGTACAATATCATGTTGCTAATAGATAAAATATTTTTTTATCCCTATATACGAAAGTAACATTTTTTGTAGCCTGTTAGGGGTTTTCCGAAAATATACGTTTGGTTCCCTGGTCGGTTTCTAATGGCAGTGGGAGGGAATATAATACATTGACTACCGTTACCAGTAGAGACGGGAGGCAATGTGATTAATAATAAATCAACTAACTTCCTGGTTTTCATATTTAAATATTTCTGAATGCCGCTGAATACAAGAGATTGCCACATCAAAAAATGTAAAAGTGTTGAATGTATAACTTTGGACTAAAACGTAATTTACTCCGTTGCATGATTACAATTGATTAGGTACTGTTCTCGCTAACTCTGAAGAATTAAACTACATCCGCGGGAAGGAATGATACATTTTATTCCCTAGTAATACATATAGCTATACAAAATGTATCAGGTAACTTGAAATTTTAAAACAAAATATCACTTTGGTGTTGATCAGGGACTGTTGAAAGTTGACAGGTGAGTCAGGTGACTGTAAATCTAGTTGAAAACGGTTGATTGAAATAAGAATTTGTACAGCAGATACATAAACAGCTACAAACTATGAAAACTAAGAATGTTTTATCTAACGAGATCGTATCAACAATAAAAGATGTTACTATTCCAACTACTTAAACTTTTTGAAAACAAAAGACAGGTAAATTGACATAATTGAGGATACTTATTTTTTTACAAGTCCAAACACTAATATGTACCTATATTTTACAGATTGTTATAGTAAATGTCCCTTTGTCCTTCCTATATTTTAAACCAATGTTTCTGATGAAGCTAACAATGAATTAGCGAAAAGTAAAAGATATTTATAAATAAAGATAATTTTAATTATGTGTAATGACAAAACGACAAATTTTTTTACTTACGTTGTTAAAAAAATTTAAATTAGCTGATTTTATCTCTAAATCTGTAAAATAAATGTTTTTTGTGAGGAAAGTAGAACCCTTTTGGGTAGTCTTATTTCCGATCCAGTGGACGTCTGTTTTATAATTTCACTTAAAAAAATAACCAAACACGAACAAAATTTTCAAACGAGCCTGTACTTCACACCATAAAAAAGTAAATTAAGTGTCCAAAAACCAAACCTAATCGGCGGTCAACAGAACTTTATTTGTCGACTTTGCGAAGTATTGCAAAGACTGCGGTTTGGATTGGCAGCGATTAATAATGGCAAATACGTGACATAAACATGATTCCTTCTGAAGCTATGATAAGGTAATTTTCAGGCGCAAATCTGACGCATAGTATCCGCGATCAGATTACCGAGTTAAAAACAAACAATAAACCACTATTAAAGTTCGATACCTTCAACAGAATTAAATTGATTCAATAGTATTTCCTCCAAATTGTACGTAAAAACCCTAGAAAAGTAGCTAATCACATTTTACTAAAGTTTGTCGTTAACAGCGTCTTCAGATCCCCTAGAATTAGGAACTTGTCCCCAAATCTGGCAACACTGCTCGTGACGCGTCGTAGAAAATGCGATAGTTGCTGTTTTCGACTCGCCAGATAAATTAGGCTTCTATTGTCGGGAAAACCATATTGCGGTTTGCTTAATATGTAACGTCTCTTATTTTTTTGCGTTCTGGAGATTTGGCACCCAATCGAGGTCAGTAATTCAGTAATTGAAATACCGCTAAGTAATTCAATTACTTCGAGTAATTTCAATTACCACACTTAATTCAAATTAATTTAAATACTTTAGAGTAATTTAATTACACAAAAGTAATTGAGTAATTGAATGTAGTAATTAATTACTTTCAAAAAGTAATTTTCAAGTACTTTTTAACAAAAATGGCAATTCCCAATTACAATGTACGCATTTTGAAAAGTAATTCAATTTCAAGGCAAATACATAAAAAGGAATTTAATTAGTAATTTAATTAAAAAGTAATTAATTACTGCCCAACTCTGTTTGTAAATGCGATATACGCATAAAATTAATCACTTTTAGTACTAAAGAACTTTCGGAAAATATTTGTTCTGGGTTTTTGCAATCTCAAAAAGAATGGAGACCTACACATTTATATCCGCGAGGTAATTCCAGATAGTGTACATTTTTTTTCAAGTATATCTTCGAATGCACATCCCATGATTGAATTTACGGCCTCGGCCAAATATGTGTTTCCCGTCTATTTGAAGGTTTGGGATTTACGCATTTATGCGGCTCGCGGCCTATAAAGGTCAACATAACAAACTTATTCTTTGCACATTTTTGACTTGTAGAACATTTATTTTGTATCTGTTAGGTCAATTTTTTGTCAAGGATAAAGCCTACGCTATGTAAAAATTATTATTTTAATGTATTTCTGAGTTAAAGCAAAAATTAACAAAATTTAATTTTTTAAGGTGCTCACCCTGTATATATTTGTCTGAAATTTTCTGGGTTCCATGCCAGGTAGATACATAATATGTATGCAAGATATCGTCTTCCTCCAAGAAATAGTTTTTGAGTTATTCCGCCAACAGGCAGACAGAGAGACAGACAGACAGACAGACGGAATTGAGAAAACCTGTTTTTTGTCATCTAGGGACTTTGAAACGTGAAGATCTGTAGAAATCTCGGAAGGTGATTTTTTCGTGATTACAATACTTCCTTCGTTTGTCAGACGAGGGAAGTGAAAACAAACGATTAGCGATGACGTCAGAAAAGTGACAGGGAGAAAATCAGTGGATAAGACGGAAAAAGATGGAGAAAAATGGTGGAGGCGTATGTTTATTCTTGGATGACAAAGATAGTTATACTTCTCTATAAGTGGGAACAAGATAGAGAACTGGGCTTGCGTGCGTCTAAATATACCACTTTTTCAGCGCTATCTAATAGCAATAGCAAACTTTACTGCTTCAAGATGCTGTGAATGTTTTCTTCTATAACTTGTTTATTAGTAATTCAATTTGTAAAATACAAACACGATTATAATCACAATAAAGGCACCAAAGCTAGCAAGTTATCCGAAAGAGTAGTATAATTCAAACAGACAAAATGATATTACAGTACCCTAGTTGCCACCTCCGATAGTCATTAGGATTGAATTGCATTGGAGACGCGTTGATATCAGCCTCATTCAGATATATGCACCCACATCTGATAGTAGCGAAGACGAGTTCTATAGACTATAGACATAATGATGCAACAACAACAGAGTCTCAGAAAATGGTACATGAAATATCTCCAGTTTGAACAGAGCCCCCTTTGGAAGAGTTTACATACAACATGAGGAGAAACAAACAATTAATCACTGGATGTGATGCTAACGCATGTCAAACAATATGGGGCAGTACAAATAGCAACAATCTATTTGATTTTATTTCTAGTAATAACCTAAAAATAATCAAAAAACGAAACACACCCACTTTTATAAATTCTAGCGAATAAGAGGCGCTAGACCTAAGGTTGAGCACCTCACTTTATGGAATGTGTCTCACGAGCCATCAATGTCGGAACATAGACATTAGACATTATACTGTTAGATTTAGAAATGTCACTAACATATAACATGCCAAGCAAAAATCAAGGAGGACCGATTGGATAGCTTACAAAGAGCAGCTTTTGTACGGTTTGGAGATAATTAACACAACTATTCGAACTGTAGCAGCTCTATAAAATACTACAAATCAATTAAATAATATAATCACTACAGCATACTAAGACTGTTGTCCTCGAACTTCGCTCTTCGATTAAAACAAATGACGAATACACAAAAGACAGAAAGGAAGCAATGGCTCTTTCAATGGAAACACATTTGTCTGGGTCACAACATATAAGTGAAGTAAAAGTGGAAGACTCAAGGCCTGAAAATTGGCCAACCAGAACTAATAGACAAATTGATGACATTCTACATCGACTAAGCAACATCTTAGTGTTAATCCACACAAAACGGTGATTGTATCATTTACGAGGGACAGCAACATCAACCAATTAAGAAGTTCCACTTTAAATGGGGTAAATATTGGATTCCCTAAAGAAACCAAATATCTAGAAGTCATATTAAACCCAAAAACTTAACTGGAATGCCCACTTAAATAGAATCTTAGAAAAGGCAAAATCAGCATTATAATCCTGCCAACGACTGTCGGAAAAGACATGGAGTGTAAAACCACACATTACACATTGGTTGTACACATCCATAACAGAGCCCATAATTACATATGAAGCCTTCGTATGGTGGCCTAAAGCCAGAATTAAAACAGCGCAGGAGGAGTTGAACAAATTTCAAACATCTGCCTGTGTATGTATTACTGAAGCTATATCCTCCACTTCTACTGCAGCTATAGAAACTCTTCATAATCTAGCCCCGCTTACCATAGTACCAAAGACCACATAACAAATAACGTTATATGCTCTTTGATAGTACTTAGAAAGAAGGCAAGAGATAGCATCTATGGAATGCAAACAGCAAAATAAAAAATGCCAAAATATCTCGGCGAACACATGGAAATTTTCAAAGAAATGAAAGGGAATCTAAGTTCAACATGGTCAAAAACAAAATGAATCCGAACTTTAACTTCAAGAGAAAATTCACTGTAACCCTTGTAAAGAGAACTGAGTGGCAACCAAACTGCCCTCAAACCGATCAAGGTACCGTAGTCTGGTATACGGATGATTCGAGAAAAGAGTAGGAATAGTGGACTTAGATGAAGGATCTTGAAAGTCTTGGAAAAACCCCTACAGTTTTCCAAGCTGATATAGAGGCTATCATAATACAAAATAGATGCAAAGAGACACTGTTATGCAAACCTGTCATATTGTTCGCATGTTCCTTAATGCAACGTAGACTGAGGTGAAATTCTCATTAACAACTGTTAAATACTACCGGATAAATATCCGAGATCAAACAAACAGAAAATAATAATAATAATAATAACAATAATAATAATAATAATAATAATAATAATAATAATAATAATAATAATAGGACGACATAATCAAGTGGCAAAAATTATTTATAGAGAAATCGCTGTAAAACGCCACCTACTAATGGATGCGCCGCCGTATTATAAATACTCACCATCTGCCGTGCTAGAGAGCCGAGACACACTTCTGCATTGGGACAGACCAATCCTAACGGATAAGACTGTGGGCTACAACCGACCTGACATTCTCTTAATAGATAAGATTAAGAAAACAGCGGTTATAATTGACACATAATGTCACAAAAACTGAACGGGAAAAGGTGACAAAATACGAAAACTTGGCATTAGAAATTAAGCGAATTTGGGAACTCACCACAGTCACAATAGTACCCCTTGTGGTGTCAGTCGAAGGAGTAGTATCTAACCACTTTATCAAAAACTTAAATAAATTAAATCTACCTGACAATTTAAAGCATAATATCCTAAAGGCTACTATTCTGCAAACGTGCCATATTGTCAGAAATTTTTTACCCCTCTGGGCTAGACTGAATTGTCTTTTCAGAAGGAGGAAAGTCCGATAGTGTAAACTATCGTGGAATACAAAAAATTGCAAATAATAATAGTGACGTTATTGACTAAACATGACTAATTACATATGAAAGATACGACAAGAAATGACAAGGTAAGTAAAAAACGAAACAATAATATAGCAATAATGTAACAATAATATAACAATTTAACAAAATATCAGTGAAAGTCAAGGCGAGGTTCAAAATAATGACAAGACCACTTTTTGCTCTACCACTAAACCCTGCAAATTCTGCGCCTATATTTTACTTAGCACTATTATAAAAATCCAGAAATTATTTGCTGTAATCATTTTTGGATACAATTTCCAGTAGTACACAGCCTGGAAGTAACATTATATGAGAAAGGTGAAATAATTTTTTGTCGATCGATCTATTTTGTCGCCGGCTGAAATTGGGTAACAAATAAACTAAAGAAGGCAGTGAAAAGCGGATAGAAAAACCTCAGATGGACAGTCAGATTGAATGGATAAAAGTAATCACAAATGGCACAATTACGAAATATAAAAAAAGAAAGCCGAAAATCAAGATTGGTAATTGGAACATGCAACCTGTGTACATACAAAGCCTGACATAGTAGTAGTAGCAGAAGATACTAACCAGCTAAAAAGAGCCAGTTGCGGCTGCTCCAGCCGTCAACAGCCTATATGGCATGAGAAAAAAATAACAACTCTATAATTGAAAATATATTTTATCATCTATCCTACCGTTATAATATAACAAGGTTTAAGTAGTAATGAGATGCGAAGGTAGCTATTCGATACCACTTAAAATATGTAAAACCACATCTAGGAAGTATGTCACCATAACACGAATTATGTGTCAACACACTCGGTCGTATCGACGCACCGAGCGGTTGGTAGCTGATGGGGGCGTTCCAAATAGAGCCCAAACTTATATGGCAATTATGGGCGAAAACGCTGAAGAAGCAGAACTGAGATGAGCAGTTTTAATGTAATGCGAAGACTAACTGCGCTGTAGCTGAGAACGTAGTAAACTAGCGGGCTTAGTTACAGACATAGTGCTGTCGAAATGTAATGCAATCAGAGGGTTAAGACAGCTACTATAAGCGAATGTATTCGAGCTCTGAGCACCGTTTTGGAAATAAATTAGTTCTAATCGGTATAACTGCTTGTAAATCAATGAGAAGTGATTATTATAGATTTGATACTAAGCTAAAGCTGTTTTCTTCCAATATGAAGAAAACACTATGCTGCAGGAATATTTCCACAAGTTGCGTGATTAGCACCCTGGTATGCTTAAGGCGGCAAGTCCATCTGTTAGTAAAATAATAAGGTAAAACACGTTTAAAGTAAACTGATAATTTAAAAAAAATGTTAAGCTAATAACAATAACAATGGATATTTGTAATATTATGCAAAATAAGATTAACAATTCTTTGCTTCACTTTTTATGCGTATCTACATCAAAGGAACCGCACATGAGTCAGCTCAGCGATCATTGAGCCACGCTAGATAAAATGATAGCAAATAAGAAAATAAAGTCGCAGCATAGGTAGCATAGTAAGCAGAAAATCTTGTTTTTGTGACGATCGCGGAATCTCTCAATTATCAAGGACAGGTTGTACCTTCCGTTAAGCACGAGCTGGGTGTGTGACTTGCTCATGTAAAAATATATTGAATAACTAATTAATGGTAATGCGGGCTGCAAACTTGGAGATAGCAGAAATACTATTGATTGCATTCATTTTAGACATTTTAGTAATATTGTTGACAAAAAACGTATATATTTTGGGCGATTGGAATACATTAATCTGCAACGTTTCTTTAATGCATTCCATTAAAATTAAAATAGTTCCAAACTAGGTGGATTGACCTAATGACAATTTAGTTTGATGGAAAAATCAAGAAACTATAAATATATTTTGAACCCATATAAAAGCCCACTGTTGGCTAGAATTGTGATCAATAACAACCTCTTACGTTATTGTTTGCTTAAAGATTGAACAAACATCTTTGTTTTTGAATAATTTGATAGTTCTAGTCCAGAGTTGCCAACAAGTCGAAAACTACGAGGTGAACTTGTAACAGTTAAAAAACTGAACCATTACTATTTACTATTCTAGGAGGACGATATTTCCACAATTATGTAATACTTTTTATTATTATTCGGGAGTTTAGTACAGTTTATAATCGCTTCTTGCATCCTAATTACCAGTTTTACTTTATTTTACAGTAAACGAAGTATTGGATTCACCCCAAAACAGATATTCACGTTTTCGAGTCCCCTGAACCCAAAAAACATGTTTTGTTCATTGGTCTGCCTGCCCGTTTGTCTATGTGTGAACAAGATATCTTAAAAACGAAAAGAGATACGACGTTGAAGCTTCATATACAATAAGTATTGTGTACTATCTAAATGCAGCAGCAAGTTTTTGAAGAAAATCGCATAACCGCAAGTATGGTGTTTACTCTTGTAGTTTTTCAGTTTTTTTATTTTCTCAAAAACGGCTCTAACGATTTTTGTTAAACGTTACATTTTTATTACATTTTTAATATGTATTGATGTGAGATAAGTAATTTAATGCCTCTAAAATGGGTTTCTTTTTTTTGTTTTTTTTATATAATGCAGTAGGGAAGCTAAAAACAAATTGACTAACTATAAAATTACTGTAGAAGAAAGTTGTGTGCGTGTATCACACCAGATTTTTTCCTGTCCTGCCAACCACATTCTTGAAGACCTCTGGCCTCCATAGTCTCTTTTCCAAGATTTTTTTGTCCGGCCGATCTCCGTCTCACTTGTGGATGCCTACTTGTCTTGGTTCGGCTGTATTTGATTAGGATTTTTAACATATTTATTTTATTTACAGAATGGGAGATCCATTGCTGAAACCCCTTACCTGGAGAACCCTGTTATCTTATATATATTTCTAAAAGTCCTGACTGACTGACTGACTCATCAACGCCCAGCCCAAACCCTTGGACCTAGAAAGCTGAAATTTTGCACAGAGGTTCCCTTTATGATATATACAAGGAATAAGGAAGGATATTTCGAAATTCAACCCCTAAAGGGGTAAAATGGGGGTTCCAATTTTGTATGGAAAAATAATATTAAATAGACATTTCGACTTGAAACTTCGTAGGAGTACTCCTAAAACAAATAAGCAAACACGTATTTCGTGATTTTCCGAAAATCAACCCCTTAGGGGGTGAAATGGGGTAAGTAAGCCTAAAAATCGATATGGGTGTCGTTATTGAGGTTTATTGGGACGTTGATTGCGAAAATGGCATTTATTTTTAAGTCCAAGACGGTGAACATGACATAAGGGAAGAAACGGGACGGGACGGGACTAGACTGGACGGAACGGGACGGACTGGACGGGACGGGACTGAGCGGGACGGGACTGGACGGGAAGGGAAGGGACGGAACGGGACGGGACGGGACGGGGCAAAGCGGGACGGGGCGGGGCGGGGCGGGACGGACGGGACGGAAAGGGAAGGAAAAAGATGGGATGGAAGGGGAGGGGATGGGATGGAAGAGGAGGGGCGGGACGGGACGGGAAGGGACGGGACTGGACGGGAGGAAAGGGGCGGGACGGGACGGGAAGGGTCGAGACGGGGCGGGGTGGGGCGGAACATTATTTAATACACAAATAACGAACCTCGCGCGAACGAAGTCGCGGGTAAAAGCTAGTTTATTTATATAGGTAATGCTATGGTCTTTTATGACTTTATTATGATTTTATGTAATATTGATTTAATCTCAAGGTTTTATCATATTTAATTCTAAATCTTACCTTTATTGTCCACAGCTAGACAGCGTACTAGCAACTCGATTAATATTTGACTCTTATCTCGTAGGATTACTGTGGAATTGAATTAGAGGATAAACAATATAAATAATAAAATTCAAATATGTTTCAATTCCGAAGTTTATTTATAAATTATATTATACGAGTAATAATAAATTTTTATTAGAATTCAATTTTACCATTACAGTACTATCGTGTGTTAAAAAAACTGATTCGCAGCAGGCCATGATTAAATTGAAGTTTGCCGCAACTACATCCACTGAAGCAAATCAACTACTCAGAGAGAAATAAATTACACCTTGATCGTAAACTACTTTCCTAAAAATATACAAAACACTTAATAAAAACAATTTTTTCTACGACCATCACTAAAATTAGGCCTTTTAGCGCTAGCTTTTTTCACTAAAAGTGACGTTTTATAATTTAGCGTGTTTAAAATGAGATCAGCTGTTTACTTTTAGCACATGTGCTAAAAGTGAAGTGAGGTTATAAAACTACAATTTCGAACTGGAAGTGAGGTTTTAAAGTTATTCTAGTTATTTCTTCTGTTAGAGGTAAAGTGTTTTTTAAATAATTAAAGCGTTATGCAATGAATAAAGTCAGATGTGTACTATTATAATTACCTTTCATAACTGACTTTGACAGTACTGGCTCCGGAAACATTCACCTGTGCGTCAAGGCCATCTCTTTATTATGACATAAATTATAACTGTCATAAATGCAAACCTTTGTTAAATTGACATTTATGGATCAATAACAGAAAATTTAAGGTTGTAGAAAAAATATTGTATGCAAACTCGTGTTAAAGTGTTATTGCACTCGACATGTTATGAAACAAAGCCGAGGCTGAGTTTCATAATTTTCATGTCTCGTGCATAAACATCAACTTTTAGCACTTGTTGCATAAATAGCTATTTATTGACTGTTATGATTAATACGCTCGTTGTTGTGTAAATGCCATCTTAGTTTCCTTTTTGCTCGATACAAGTAAACTTAATGCTGTGTTAACTTTTTCCTGTCACAGTGACAGATGTTTTCATAAACCAAATGTAATCTGACATTCACCTACAGATTTAAGTGACGACATGACTAGATTTTCTATCTTTCTTTCCAAGGCCTACCCTAAATGAGTTTTTTTTTCTTGGAACAGGTGATATTTGTTTACATTGTTTTATTTTATTACATCTGAAGGATATTATGTGTTTATTATTATTATTAAAAAAATGTTTATTAATTAACACTTTTAGTCTATTAAGTTAAAATTTAGATAATCTTCTTTTATTTTGGATTATAATCAATATAATAACCGTTAATAGCAGTCTAATGCTACTCCTATACTGCTTCTTATTCTTATTAATTTTTATTAATTCGTATTTAATTTTAGTTTAGTGTACACTTACATTAATTATCCTTTTATCTTCGAGCACGCAAAAAACCAGTTGCAGACTGCATAACCGCACAATTTACTTTTTTTCCCAAATTGACACAATTCTTCTTTTAAATTAAGTCTATCAATTAGTGTTGTAAACTTCAATATTATATATAGTATTTCCTTTAATTAAATTGAGCATTGAATCACTTGTAACTCACGTGTCATAGTCTCACACACTTTTTGTTGTAGTTATTTATATTTCCTGTCAACACCTTAGTTATGAAATACCATAAATTACAGATTTTTAATATTCAACCATTATGACCTTTCTAACCTCACAATCATATTTTTAGGTTAACAGTTTTTTAAATATGTTTGCTTTAATTATGCAATATTTATGCTTTTATATAACAAGAAGCAAGTATTAACATTAAGCTTTATCTATTGCGATAATAATTTCTTCTACAGAACGACTTAATTCCAAAATAATCATTTCAAACTGAGTTAGACCTGCACACCTCAAATTGGTCTATAACTGGCATTTTTAAAATTTCTCGTTTAAATCAAATTATTCAACATGATTCTATCTAATTTATTTTATTTTTGATAATGAAAATGACGTTTGCTGATCAAATCCTTCTACTATTGTAAGAAATAGAACTTTTGAATAATAAAACCATGTTATTTGACTACAATATCGTTTTTATTTGCTCTATATTAATCTGCATGTAATTATATGCTTTTTAAAATTGATTTGCATTTTAGGATCATATCAATATATATTGTTATGATACACCATACGTGATCGTAAATAAAATTAAAAATGTATAAAAGAAATTGGGATGTTAGTACGATCCATATTAACTCATAAAAAAAGGTTGATGGTGTTTATAAAAGTTTAATGAATAAATTTGAGTTAAAGCAAATATTAATGAAATGATAGTTACTGAACGTTTACAGGTGGTTTGAATATAAAAAGAATATTTAAGATACGGTGGTATCAGTAATGACAAATGTGAAATTCTGATAAGGATAATTAAAGTAGGTAGATATCAAATAAGAATTAGAATATAGAAGGCATTAAGAATGGAAAGATGGTAGTTAAGAAGTTTGTTCCGACTATTCGAAAATAACAAGTAGAAACATGTATAGAAAATCATTTTGATCTAATTAAAAACATATTAAATTTAACCCTCTTGTAATGTGGAAAGTTTCGGCTTATTTAAAAAGGGTAGTCTGAATCTGTGTGGTGCATATAAACTGAGTGAAATATTAAATAACAAAGAACAGAAGTAATGGAGTAATTACAGAACAGAATTGGTATTGGTAAACTTAATGGATACAAGAATGGTTATTTACAAGTGATTATTGAATAATTATATTGAACAGTTTTATTGGAAAGAATACAGTTGACAAGTGGCATATAGTAAAAAGGGGTCTACATCAATCTAAGTGTTTCTGAGTGGAGAGCCCATAGGAGTTTCGTTGAAGCTAGAGAATCCTTTCAAGAAGGTGCTAGCCGGGACAGGAGCAGATTTAGGATGGTTCCATTTGCTGGTTGCTGTCAGGAAATTTTGGTTTCGTGGTACTAGACGAGGCTCTACACTGGAGATTTGTACGTGAGAGCTGCGGGAGGCCTGCTTGAAGGAGTCGATTGTGGCTAAAGGATAAGTTTTGAACATTTTGGAAGTGCCAGATACAAGGTGAGTAATTCCTTAGTTATACCAACTATACAACAAATAAAGACATTTTAAAAAGTGCACTTAATTAAGAAACAATAACTTACCGTATTATATAAAGTTATGATGTACAATTCTTCGAATTGGGAATTTGTCATTGAGATTTGAAAATCATTTGTTGACAATTGGTTGACATTAGAGGTGACGTTTAATTTGAATAAATAGTTAAAAAATCTGGTGTGATACACTCACACAACTTCCTTTTACAGTGACCTTATAATTAGTCAAAAATTTCATTTTAAATTTTTAAAAATTTGTCAAAAATTTTCAAAATTATAAATTCTACAAAAACGGTACAAAATAGAGCGTTAGTTGAAGAGACAAATTTTCTTTAGAATTTTAAGGTGAATTCGAAAATGTAATAATATACCGGGTGTTTTATTTAAAATAGGAGTTAATAAAAAAAATTGAAAAAAACAAAGAAACCCACTTTAGAAGTATTCAACTGGAAAATCACCTATCTCACATTAATACACATTAAAAATGTAATAAAAATGTAAAGTTTGAAAAATCGTTAGAGCCGTTTTGAAAAATCGAAAAAAACTGAAAAATCACAAGAGTAAACACCTACTTTCGGTTATTCTGTCGCATGTAGATAGTACACAAAACTTATTATGAAGTTTCAAGTTTCAACGCCATACCTCTTTTCGTTTTTGAGATATTCTGTTCACAGACAGACAGGACACACACACAGACACACAGACAGACCAATGAAAAAAAAATATGTTTTTTGGTTCAGGGGAGTCTGAAACGTGAAGATCTGTTGAAAACTCAATTTCGAATTTTTGGGGTGAATCCAATACTTCCTTTATTGTAAAAGGAAGTAAAAATACTTGAAAATCATTTTTTCAGAACAAAGTAACTAGAATTGAACTCAAACTCCTGATAGAGTCTCAGGCGCTATCATCTAAATAATTTGAAACTTTTGCATATTAAAAAGTGCAACTCATTTAAAATAGAGTAGGCAGTACAATCTATTACTTTTAATAAAATAAACACATAATATGTCATACGATAAAAATAATCAATTTAGCGAAGTTAATATACGAATCAGGGGTGGACTGGTAAGGAAAAGGCCTGGGAGGACTTTAACCTTAAAAGATGCGTGCTCGTTTGTAAATACCTGGATCACTTACCCTAAAATTAATGAGAAAATGCAGAAAATAGGTAACAAAAATTTGTAAAGGGGTTTACACGAAACTTTCCTCGAGCGAATTACATCAGCTTGCCAATAAATAACATTGCAGTTGCTGAAATTTGTACCTACTCGGACTTCCACGCTCGCTACCATGCTATTGCTAATTCACCCTCTTAACCGCTAGACCACGCTGGCAGATCAGTTGGTCGCTTCTGGCTGTGTATAAGAAACGTGTTGATCGATGTATATTTCTATCCATTTTACGATATTTACTCTGTATCTGTTGAGTTTCATTTTCATTAAGGGTAAAAACTGAAGTTATGGGCCAATTATTACTTTTATAATATATTCCTGAGGTAAAGATAAAATAGACATTTTATTTTTATAAAGTGCACACTCTGTATATATTTGACCGAAAGTATATTCGGTTTGGAGCCAGGTAGACATATAGTCCCGCATGTAAAATATCGTCTTTCTTTAACAAATAGTTTTTGCTATACCGCCAACAGCTGGATAGACAGATGGACGGAATTGAGAAAACACGTTTTTAGTCATCTAGGAACACTGAAACGTGAACATCTGAAGAAATTTCGGAAGGTGATTTTTTCACAAATACAGTACTTCCTTACACAAAGCTTTTCTCACAAAAACGCACGACATAGCGGTAAAAATATCTTAACGTTCGTAATAATACTGAAACAATAAAAGGAAACCATTTGATAATGAAAATTACATCAATTTGCATCCAATAGCATTCGAACACAGCCCGATTTCAGCTCCTGCTAGTACCTAAGGCGAACTATATTACTAGTCCCGTTCGGCCACAACGGCGAGTTCTCTTTGCGCTTGCAGCTGCTTGATACGGGACGTAGTAATCGTTGGAAATTATTAAACTTTTTACGACATTTACCCTGCATCTGTTAGGTTTCATTTTACTCAAGGGTACAAAATGTTACTTTTATCTATTCCTTAGTTAAAGTAAAAAAACAGACGTTATATTTTTTAAGGTGCTCACTCTGTATATTTTTAAGCGATAGTATTGTTATAGTGTTGGTAGGAGGGTAAAAAATCAAATTAATGGGATTAAAAGATTACAGTAATTAAAAATTATAAAGACCAATTTAGATGTAAATTGAATTTTAAAATTATTAAGGTGCATTTGATAAATAAAGAAAATAGAATGTATAATTTAATAATATAAAACTGATTCAGAAACAAAAGGATTCTAACTTAATGTAATATCTAAAATGAAATTGGAAAATGATGACAAATAAAAAGCTTTTATAGTGTGTTGGATGGTAAAAATAAGTAAAATTCGCTAAGGAGTTTGTTTTTGTTGATATAGAAAATTTGAAACTAAAAGCATGTAACCAATTTTTGTAATAACAAATTAATAAATAAACTCTTTTGAGAGTTTTAAAAACATATTTGTCGTATGGAAGGGTAAAGAGTTTAAGATAAAGTTGCGTGGTGTAAAAAGAGAGTAAAATCTGAAGTGTTAAAATGGTGGAAGGTATGCAGACCATATGGAGGAAGATAAAGAATGTGGTGAGAAGACTAAACTAAAACATTTATAATCTATAAAGGCAAATAAAAGGAAAAGAACTACTGAATTGGATTTATTGCGAGATTATACTTGACATTTGGCATCGATTGAGTTGGATAACAAGTAACAATTTACAAAAGAAAAGGATCGCAGGGAAGTCGTTGACAGAGTGAGCGTGTTTGTGGGGCATGTCTCTGGTCTGGATTCTTGGTGCTAAGCTGTAACGGAATTCAAATGAATGATTTGGATTGAGTATTAAAGTATTATTCAGATATATGCCCCTACAATGGATGCTACAGAAGCGGAAACGGAAGAATTCTATAAAGCATTGGAATCGACCATCGAAAAGATTTCTAATAAAGAAATAACCATCATCATCGGGGACTTCAATGCTAAACTAGGTAGTACGCGAAAAGACGAACATATTCGCAACATAGTGGGAAAGTTTGGTATTGGAACACGTAATTCAAATGGAGAGAGGTTACTTCAATTTTGTATAGACAATGAGTTCACAGTTGCAAACACTCTATTTGAGCAGCACATACGGAAGCTGTACACGTGGATCTCACCAGATAGACTAACTAGGAATCAAATTGATTATATTTTAATTAAATCAAGATGGCGTAGTGCTGTTCTTAGTTCCAAGACTCTTACCTGGGGCGGACTGTAATAGCGACCATGCACTACTATCTTGTATTTTTCGTATTAAATTAAAGATCTGTCGAAGAATGCAACAAAAACCAAAACTACCGAATATTGCAGACCCAACCGTCGTAGCGACCAAGATAGAAAAAAAGGTAGATACAATGAAAAATTTATCAAGTGATCCCAATGACTTGTGGCTCAAAATGAGATCCATTATTTTAGAAGTTGTCAAAACACTTCCCAATAATCGAGAAAATATAAACCGGAAACCATGGATCAGTGAAAACACTCTTAAAAGCATAGAGGCTAGAAGAAACATCAAGATGTTAGGACTACATACACCTGAAGACATAATCAAATATAATAAACTGTCTGCACTGATACAAAGTCAGTGTAGAAGTGACAAGAATCAGTTTTTGAATAATATCTGCTTCGACATACAAAAACATGCTGACTCCATAAATAGCAAAGAAGCGTTCTTGAAAATAAAAAAGATAACTGGCACATCCAAACCTCGAACTTGGGCAATAATGGATAGTAACAACACCTTAATGACTGATGTTGACAATATTCTTGAAACATGGCGGAGATACTGTGAAAAACTCTACGCAGATGAGAACTATAAGTATAGAGAAATAACCAACTATAATCATGAACCAGATATACTGTTAGATGAAGTGCAGAAGGCTATATCAAGGTTAGCACTAAATAAATCACCCGGTATGGATTTAATTACTGCCGAAATCATTGGGCTACTTCCCGGAAACTGTATAAAGATAATACATAAAATATGTCAGCATATATGGCGAACAACAGTATGGCCTAACGAATGGACAACTTCTATAACTATTCCTCTCCACAAAAAAGGATCGACCACTAACTGCGACAATTTTCGACTGTTGGCACTTATCACCCATATAAGTAAAATAATGTTATATATAATCCACAGTCGACTTGAGTCATATACACACAACCAAGTTGCACCTGAACAAGCCGGTTTTGTAAAGAGTAGAGGTACGCGTGAGCAGATTTTAAATCTTCGTCAGCTCGTTGAGAAGGCTCGAGAATATTATACCCCTATGTACCTTTGCTTCATCGACTACCGTAAGGCGTTTGACAATGTTAGATGGCATCTCTTATGGCCCATTATGATTAACATGGGTATACCGCAACACATTGTCGCTGTAATCAAAAATCTCTATGAAACTCAAACATCTGTGGTAAGAATTGACAATGTTTATTCTACAAGTTATGAAATCAAAAAGGGCGTTAGGCAAGGGTGCATTCTATCACCTCTACTGTACAACTTATATAGCGAGCATGTTATGAGGCTTGTGTTGGATGATTGGAAAGGTGGCATTTCGATTGGTGGTGAAAAAATCAACAACTTGCGCTATGCAGACGACACTTTGTTGATTGCCAGCAACGAACAAGAACTTTTGACCTTTATAGAAAAGTTAGAAAGAGTAAGTCAAGAATACGGCCTTTCTATTAACACAAATAAAACTAAAATTATGATAGTGGACAGAAATAATAATAATGCTCAACAAACTCGTCACGTAGGCAATTATGAAGTGGTTGATAGTTTTCTATATCTAGGAGCCCTCATAAATAACACAGGAAGCTGTGAGGATGAAATTCGCAGACGAATCAGCTTGGAAGAACAGCTATGTCGAAACTAAGTAAAATATGGAGAAGCAATGATATAACACGTAATACCAAGATTAACCTTGTCCAGGCCTTAGTGTTTTCTATATTTAAATACGCATCTGAAACCTGGACTATTCGCGCTGCAGATCGCCGACGCATCGACGCTTTTGAAATGTGGTGTTGGCGGAGGATGCTTAGGGTTTTCTGGAAGGAACATAGAACTAATGTCTCGATATTAGATGACATAAAACCCAAGCAAAGGCTGTCTACTATTATTTATGGAAATATCCTAAAATTTTTCGGCCACATTACTCGAGCTGATAAGTTTGAAAAACTTATTGTTCAAGGAAAACCTCTCGGCAAACGAAGACGGGGCAGATCACCGATGCGTTGGATCGACACTGTTGAGAACCTTTTGGAAGCAAATATAGAACAAGCTGTCAGATCTGCGTCGAATAGGGAAAGATGGCGCAGAACAGTACGAACAATAACAACCCGATTAGACAAGACTACATATCCATGATCACCATGCGTCTGTCAAGACGTAAGGACTAGAGAAGAAGATTAAAGTAACATAACTACGAACGAGGTCTGTTTGGATTTTCGCTGTGGTGGAGCTGTGTAGGCAGATTCATTGAGAAAACTAGGTTTCTGAGTTAATTCGGATCCTGATTCTGAACATTTTTGGCAGTTTGGTGAACAGTTTCTACCTTCACCGAGGTTTTGAGCAGAGCAGAGTTGTGGAGTGTAGAGTGGGACGAATTGGTTTCAGAATAAGAGTGCTAAGTTGGATGAAAGGTGGATAAATCTAGGTATTACATAAGAACTGAAATAAAATAAAGATTAAAGTGAATTAATTTTAATTAAGGAAGCACTTACTATTTGATATTTTCATATAACGATCAAGTACTTGTAATTTGATAGAACTATTTGTCAAGCTTAGCTATTTCCTCATCCTTTCCGAATCACATAGTAAAAATTCGTAATTCAGTGGTAATGTTATCAAAATTTATTCTCATCTTCATAAGAACCTTTCTTCCGCCTGCCGAAATATTAACGCATTACAGTCTTGCATATTCATCGAGATTTAATTCTTCCGTTACAGACCTCTTTGTATTCGTCGAAATCCATTTATAAATTCACCGTTTGTTCTTTTGCGAGCAATACAGGCTCCATCATCATCATCATCTTTGGCGCTACAGCCCTGGGTGGGCCCTGGCCTCTTCGAGAAGGGTTCGCCAGGCGTCTCTATCCTGCGCCTCAGCTCTCCAGTTTCTGACACCGATATTCTTAAGATCTCTTTCCACTGCATCTAGCCATCGTAGTTTAGGTCGTCCGACTTTTCTTTTCCCCTCTGGCTTGCCCATTAACACCTTTTTGGTTGGTTGAGTATCCTCCATCCTCATCACATGTCCTGCCCACCTTAGTCTTCCAAATTTAATTGCTTTAACTATGTTTATATCATCAAATAGTTGGTAGATCTCGTGGTTGTATCGTCTTTGCCACATGTTATTTTCTAAGATGGGGCCGTAGATTTTCCTTAGAATTTTTCTTTCAAATACTCGTAAGCTTGACTCATCAGATTTGATCATTGGCCAAGTTTCAGACCCATAAGTTAGGACAGGTCTTATTAACGTTTTATAGAGTATTATTTTGGACTTGCTGCTGAGTATATGAGAGCTGAGTTGTTTTCTGATGGCGTAATAGCATTTGTTTGCCTGTATAATTCTTCTGCTTATCGCCAAGCTAGTGTTAGATTCATCGCTCATCAGGGAGCCCAGGTACACAAATTGCCGTACAACTTCTACGTTGTAATCATCTATTGTGATATTTTGTTCTATTCTATTACGACGCTCTTCCGATCTTGGTATTGTCATAAATTTTGTTTTCTGCAATACAGGCTCCAGCGTATCAAATTCTGGGTATTCGTTATGGTTCTGGAACATTCAAGGTCTCCTGCAAGTTTCGTGGGCTAGTTGTCAAGGTACATTGCATCAGTTCGTAGGAAAATTCGTAACTTGTGGCAGTTTAGTTTGCTTTGAGCCACATTAATGTGTTTACAGTCAAGTTTAATGTCTGTAATTAAGTTAACGTATTGCGCAATCTAACCCAACTAATCCTTTTGAGCATTTTTAAGTTTAACTACTCAATTTCATATTCATTGTCACCTGCATATATTTTATTTATCTCAATAGAGTTCATTGTCAAGTACTTATGTTTTTCATTTGTGTGTTTATGGTATTTGCTTAAGTTTTTGTGTACTGTCTCAGTTGTAAGGAGAAGTTTAGCAGCTGCTTTAATAAGTTATTGTTGTAAGGTAAGTTGATACTGTATATAGCTCGCCAACCAAACTCCGCCAAGGTAGAAGTAACCAGGTGGATTATGTACTTCCATTTTCAAAGTAATCTCACCTGTGTTGCGGTTGTTGTTTCCCGATTTAATCAAGAAAATGGTGGAGTACCTTTATTTAACATCATTTACCTTTCGTATCGGAGTACAGCCCTAACTCGAAGGTCGTAAAGAACCCGCCCACGCGGCTGAGTTTTTACCTGGAGCAACCCTTCCTGTTACCGCCATCTTAACAGGGTTAGGGCCTTGTATTCTCGGTTTATTTCCCGATCATGTCGTCTTATTGTGTCGTGGATAGCAATTCCGGCTCTCGAGAGCAGATGATTTTGTTTTGCATGCTTGAGGGGCTGGATTGTTTGTCCTTTTCCTTTTTGTGAAGCAACAAATTAAATTTTCAGAAATAATTTGACGTACTATTGACAGAAGTTTTGAATTGTCATTGTTTAAACTTTTTGTTTGACCATGAATTTAGGACAAAGTGTAAAACGAACTAAAATCGTGCAAACACAAAAGTGCGCACAATTAGGCAACTAGAACTGCGTAACGCGTGCCAATTCAGTGTTTATAAACGGACTTTGCAGTTTTATTAAACCTACTAGGTCATATTACGAAGTATTACAGCGAGCAATTTGACAAGGTGTGCAGTTCGCGAGTGTAGTAGGTCGAGTTACAAATAATATGTACAATTACGCTATGTTAAATGCATACGATTGTAGTTTTCAATACTAGGTTAAAAACACGCCCACATTAATCGTATATAAGCTCTGTACTATAATTTTAAAATCAATATACTTTTACCAAAAAAAGTGTATTCATTGGTAACGATTGACAAAGGCGACCCCCCTTTCCATCTTCTGTCAAGGACTAACCTGGTCCTACAATACTATAAAATTTCTAAGTTTCAGAGTGGACTTGGCTAAATTTTACAGTCATAATTAGAATCTGAACATCATATTTCAGAACGAGCAATCTAGATAAAAGGAATCCACTTTGATTTTTAGTCGAGTGTATCTACAGGAGCTAGCATAAATAATTTTGAATATCCAAATTAAATAAATAGGGCAATTTAAATTGACTAAAATTAAATTATAAACATAAACTTATAGGCAACACAAGATAAGCCTAAACCTTATCATATTTATGGCGCCCAACGTGGAGCCATATCAGTATATTCGGATTTAAACCAGATAGGCATATAATCCTCACGCAGAGTATCGTCTTCCTCCAACAAATACTTTTTGAGTAATACCGCCAACAGCCACGGACAGGAGACGTACAAAATTGAGAAATGGTATTTAACGGTTTTAGGCCGATAGTAAACATTTAGCTGACGAAGATAAATTTTGTAGCACAGGCCGATTAGACCGAGGCTAATAAATTATCCGAGTCCGTTATGTGTAATGTATGTTGTTTAATAGTTTTTGAAACATCTACTAATGGTGGCCAATTTTAAAATATATTATTTTAACGTAACTAATATAAATAAATGTATTACAGGCAAAACTGTCAGACAAGGATGCGCTCTTTCGCCATTTCTCTTCAATATCTATAGCGAAATAATAATGAGACAAATGCTGGAAGAGTGGAGCCAAATCATAGCCTTTGCTGAGGATGCTTCCATCATTGGTAGAAGGAAAGAAGACATAGAAGAAATATTTAGTGAAATAGAACCTATTGGTGTTTTATTCTCCGAAACCAACTCTAGGGTTTAAGTAAGTCTCATTTTGATTTTGCACATTTCTACAGTGCCAATTATTGGACAAAAGCGCTCTACATTTTAAAATGTTTGTCTTATCATATACGATACTGTATATGATATCTTACTAATTACTATAGAGTTATTAAAATAATATCACCCAGATTACAGGTACATACATGAAAAGACACCATAGGTAACGTCTTCCCTCGGAATCCATGGGCCACGTGAGGGAATAATTGATCTTCCAGTGCAGGGCCGTCGCTGGGTCTCCATAGTCCTACGTCCAAGAGTTCTCCCACAGTATCAGAAGATTTCTTCTGGTACTCTTTTCCCCATGTTTCGCCTGCTTGGAAACGCCACGTGGTGCAGTTGTCACATACTCCATGTTGAAGCAAATAGTTCTAAAGCACAAAAATACATATATTGCGATGAACTGCCTGTTATTATGGTA